>BQNB010085817.1:0-28360 GCA_026074375.1 Tanacetum coccineum
ACCTTATAAATAACGTTGGATCAATTGTGACTTTGAAGAAGTGATTCTATAGGAGAAACATTGACAATTCATCGTACCATGCCCTTGGTGCTTGCTTTAACCCATATTGTGCCTTCTTTAACTTGTAGACATGGCTAGGATGATCAGCATCGATGAAACCTTCAGGTTGACACACGTACACATATTATTTTAACGTACCATGCAAGAATACAGTTTTCACGTCCATTTAAAACACATTGAACGATTTGTGTGCAACATATGCCAGAAATATCCTGATAGCTTCCATTCTAACAACCAGAGCGAAGGATTCTTCGAAATCTATTCCTTCCTCTTGGCGGTACCCTCTCACGACTAGACGAGTCTTGTTTCGGATGACCGTGTTCTCTTCATCATGCTTGTATTTTAATAACCATTTCAAAGTTAGGGGTTTTATGTTATCTAGAGCAGGAACTAACACCCAAACATCATGCCGTTTGAACTGTAGAAGCTCTTCTTGCATTGATTCAATCCATGCGGGGTCGGTCATAGCCTCTTTGACATTCTTCGGTTATATAGTGCTCACCGTTAATGCATACATGCACATGTCACCATCAGATCAGAGTTGATTCATTGTCAAAACTGGTCGTGAGGGTTCTCCTATCACTTGTTCCAGAGGGTGATCCTTAGTCCATTGATATTCATGAGGGTAAGGTTGATAAAACGTATGCATGTTCGATGGATCCACATATTGTGAATATGATGATTCAGCAGCACTTGTAGATGGAGTAGCAAAAGGGTTAACAAACGTATTCCCATTGAACATAGCATTTGGAACATTGTCAGCAACTGTTTCGGGTTGGAGTGGAGCTTGATTTTCTTGTTGCTGAACATGTTGTTGTTGTGTTGCTAGCTCGTCAACATCATGTGAAGTGTTTGGAATATTTGTTGCTTGAGAGGATGAATTTGTAGGTGTTGGTGCGGTGTCTGCTGCTGTTGTAGATGCCGTTGGAGTCTGAAGAACTTGAGGTGCTTGAGCAGCCGGAGCAGTTCTTGTAGCAGCTGACGGTTGACCACCAATAAAACCATCATACATAGCTTCGAATAGTAAATCCAATTCACATTCAGTTGGTTTTTGAGTTGTTATTGTTGATGGAGCATAAGTAAGATCGAGTCCTAAACTGATTTGTCCAGAAGTCATGCCTTGAAGCCCGGGTTTTAAACTGCGTTGTTCAAAAGCCATCGCTGAGAGCTCATCAAATGTCACATTCATTTTCTCCATAATTTTCTTTGTCCTTCGGTTGTAAACTCTGTAAGCACAGGAATCAGCAGAATAACCAATGAAAAATCCAATATCACCTTTTGCACCAAGCTTCCCAATATCTTCACGATCATTCTTGGGATAACAGAGAGCGCCGAATACACGCAGAAAGGAGATATCCGGTTTTCTGCCGTTAATGAGCTCGTATGGCATTTTGTTAAATCGACGGTGAATGATGGAGCGGTTTTGAGTGTAGCACGCAGTAGCAATCACTTTAGCTCATAAGAATAACGATACATGAGAGAAAATCAACATTGTTCCACTACTCCATTTTGTTGAGGTGTTATGACAGAAGATGTTTGATGAGAGATGCCAACACTATCAAAGTATTCTTTAAGGATTTGATTTTTGAATTCTGTGCCGTTGTCGGTTTTTATGATGATGACAAGAGATTAAAGAAGGACATTGATTCTCTTCAGGAAGGTTTTAATCAATTCTCGTGCTTCATCTTTTGATATGAGGAAGTGTACCTAAGTGTAACGAGAGTAATTATCCACAATCACCAAAACATACCGCTTTCCATTAATGCTCGCTATTCTCATTGGACCACACAAATCCATATGAAGAAGGTGTAACCTCTGCTTAGAATTTAGAACTGGTTTGGGTGGGTGAGATGCCCTTTTTCTTTTTCATTGCTCACATGAGGGACAAAGATGTTCTTTATGATATTTGAAATTTAGAATACCAGTGACGAGATCGTTTTTGGCAAGGTCATTTATGGTGTCAAAATTAAGGTGGGATAAACGTTGATGCCATAACCAAGATTTGGTAGAAGTAGCACAAGTCATGAGGCAAATCGAAGATGCAGAGGCCATTTCATGGAGATTGATGGTGTAAAGGTTTGTTGTGCGATTTCCTTTTAACAAATCAACTCCTTCAAGATTTCTGACGAAACAAGTGTTTCTTCTAAAAGCGACCTCTAAATCTGAATCATAAAACTGCCTAACCGAGAACATGTTGTGTCCCAAGCCCTCAACGAAATAAACCCTTGTGATTAATATATTTCCCCATTGAAGATTAACAAACCCCAGAATTGCAGCAACATGATCATTTCCAAAGCGGACAGTTCCTAAAAACTTCCAGACGAAATTGATAAGAAGCTTTAGATTCCTGGTCATATGCTTGGAGCAACCCAAGTCGATGCACCATGAACAAATTTGGATAACCTGCCAAGAAAACATGTAGGATCTGGAAACCGTTTGCTAGAAGGTTCCTGAGGGTTAGAAGTACATGGATTATCACCATTAGATTGACCCTTAGAGGCCTTGGATTTTATTATTTTGCCATTACAGTCAAAAATTCTTCTAGTTGGTGACCACCTACGGGTAATACTAGGTTCACTAGGTGTAGGTGAAGGAAGTCGTTCTTTGGACCCTACTTTCTTAGGTTTCTTAACCTCTGGCTTTCATTTCTTACCACAAAAATTCATGTCATTCACATACTTAAGCACACAAACATCATGATTAGCAGTAATTAAACATTGCTTACACATAGCACAAACAACTTTAGTTTTGGCATTCCAAATAGCGGGCTTAACGTTATTACATTCAGATGACATATGTTTCTTATTCTTAGAAAGCAATAAATTCCTATGGTGTTCTTCTACCTCAACTTCTTCATTCATGATGCAACTACTCTTAGACGCAAAAAGGACCCTATCATTCTTTGTACTACTCCTAGGCCGTGGCCTTCTGGTCTTAGCAGTGATGTTTACTCCTGTAGAAGAGAAACTATTGGAATCAGAAATAACATCTTTCTTAGTGTTGACATGAGGTTGTGAAACAGTGATCGGTTTTGTCCTAATGCTTGCTCTAACTTTGTTGATAGGCACAAATTTGTTTTCCCTAGAAGTCTTACTAGGATCAATCCTAAACATTCCAGAGGCAATCACTTTATCATTTTTCACAACTTTTGATTCTTGTGGTATGGGTACCGAGTTTGAAGTGACCGGTTTTGATAAAGCATGTGACTCATCGATCTTGAGAAGACCCTTAGATTTTGGAAAAGGAGTTACAGAATAGAGTTTTAGTCCAGAAGAAGAAGGTGATTTTCCCAAAATTTATTGCTTACAAAACTAAGTATTCAGACTCGTACCTTTGGTGGTGTCCTTTTGTTCAGAAACCTTATCAGATAATATGCACTTAATGTTATGTTTTCGTAAATCATATCATTTAATTTGTTTTGCAAAGAGTGAGTTATTCCTTTAGTTTGGGCCCATGACACATTAATAGAGTAAAAAAGGTTCTTAAGGTAGACTTAAGATGAGCATTTTCTTTTTCATAATTCCTAATCTGAAACTCTAATTCAACGTTCTCATTTTTAAGTTTCTGAGGCAAAAGATCAAGGGTATTTGATACACATGGAGTATCCTTACTTTTACCCTTTTGATCTCCCAACTGAGCTTGCAACCGTTCGATCTTTTGTTGCATGCCATTATAAGCTTTATCGTATGAAATTTTGTCATATTTGCATTCTTCACACTTTTTGTACCAATCATTCCAAAGTTTAGCATATTCATTCTCCCTTTTAATGATACAATTTTCAAAACGTTCTTTCGTACGTTCAAGCTCAGTTTGGAGATTGGAAGTATCTACAACAAAATTACTTTGCACAATAGACATAATATCCTGACTGACAACTGCTCTCAAGAGACGCTCAATCTCCAATTCCAATGCCTTGTGCTTAGCAAGAGATTCATCTTCTTTTGCAAGAGATTAGAAGCCTCAAACAAATTTGGCTGCTTCTTTCAAAAATTGTATTTCGAAATTTTGAACTCTAGCATCAACTTGGTTAACGATAGGAAACTTTTCATCTTTTACAATTTTATGGATCTCTTGATGAGCACTAGACGACCAATTGTGTATATCTAAAGTCATTTTTTGTTTGACAACACGTTGAAGAGTTACAATGATGCTTTTTACCTCATTTAGAAATTTTCGTGCAACACTTGGTGTAGTATCATCCGAAAACTCTTTATTTGGTATTGAAATTGATTTAGAAACATTGGCCATTTTAGAAGTATTTGAAAAATATAACTCTTCACGTGACTTGGCCGTTTGAGAAACAAAAACCCCCGAAAGATGATTAATCTTTGTATAATTTGCTGGTTTTATTTCTTTGTTCAATTGTTTCATTTTTAAGCGACTCTCTTGAGCAAGTTCCAGTGTCTCCTCCAAATCATACACAGCAGGAGGATCATGCTTTTCTAATATAACTTTGCCATTATACAGACTCTATTATTTCTCCTAAGCTTGCTTGAGATAAAAAGGATTTTGATAAACCAAAGCCATTTTCTGTTCGGTGTGGTAAAACGAGTCTGGCTTAGGTGAAAGCATGTGCATTGCAGCACTGGGTCCATGATGACAGTCTTCAATGTCAGCAATCATCATTGTGATTCTGACAACAGATGTATTGACCCGGTTTCTACCTAGGTGTATGGAGGGCTTCTTTCTTTATACCCTTTATCTTATAATTCTTTTTCATTCTTCAACCCCTTCAGTGCTTACCGAGACTTCATGACTAGTACCTTGTTGGGTTTGTTCCAGCACTTAGCTCCATCTCAGTCGGCACTATTCCCTTATATTTACTTTACTTTTTTTTCAATCATACCTAGGACTTCTACTCTATCTAATGAAGTGTTCCAGGGTAGATCCTTTCGGTTCTGGATGGATCATAAAACAAGGATACCTAACCTTAACCGCCTTATAACTCCTTAAGAAACTACAGTTGGTCGGTCTTTGGGGTATTGCCATGAAGATCCATAAAACCATTTGATAAAAAATCAATCAACGTGTCTGAGAAATCATTTAAGACACATTGAGTGTTTCCAGAGTTACCAAAAAGCCCCCTACACATATGCACCATATTATGAAAGAGTTTTACACATGCGAGGTTTAGGAACGCACTTATAGATTGAAGATCGTATCCGTTATTAATCCGTATTGATCACATTTTAATCACTATTAAAATGTGCATCGTTTGCATCGATTGACCTGTTTTGACCAAAATATTATTTAATTCCTTTATCTGATTCTCAAGTTGAATCTGTTTATCAAGAAACTCGTCTTTGCGTATTTTGAAATCAGACTTCAACCTTTTCTTTTCTTCTTGAAGAGAAGAAACGGTTGCCTTTTCCTTTGAAAGCTGTTTATTTAAATTTGAAATTTCCTCATTCAAAGCCGTTATTTGTTTACCGGAACTTAAGTAAAGTTCATTTATCTTTTTAGTAAGACACTACTCTTGATAAACAGACTTTTGATAACACCTTTCAATTTTGTCATATTTTTCTTGACTAATTTCAAAACACTTTTCTTGATTTTTATATCTAGCAAGCTCAATGGTCAATTCAACATTTGTTTCTTTCATTTTACGATTGACCAAATTGACTTTCTCAACTTTAGTAGCTAAACTATGAAATAATGATTCATGGTACGCACGTGTTTCCTCAACAGTTGCAGAATGTTGATCTACTGTTCCCTCACTTTGTTTCGCACTAAAAACCTTAGAAATAACATTACTATCATTCTGTTGTACTTGGTGTGGTTCAGGAATGGGCTCGAGTAGCTCAGTATACTGCTCCTCTTGAGTAAACATATTAAATATATCATTATTATAGCAATTTTCATAATGGTGTACCTCAACTGATCCGTCTGAATCATAGACGGGAGCTTTATGAGTCTGAGTACCCGATGTCGAGCTTGCTGTAAACTAGCCATCAAAATGAAGTTTGCATTGACTTTCTCAATCTCATCAAGATCCGCTGCAGCAACCATTAAATCAAACTCTTCAGCTTGGAGTTGGATTCTTACTTCTTCCTTTTGAGCAATCAGCAGATGAGTCTGAAGACAAGCAGCATCCCTTCTCCGTGGTCTGACTGTGCATTTCCTAGCAAGATGACCCAATTCTCTGCAATTGTAACACCTTATCTGATTACCATTATTCCTAATCGCATTACCTTCAGCCTGTGCTGCTACAACATTACCATTCCCATTCGGATTCTGATTAGCAATCCTCGGAACAACAATAAGCCTATTCTGATTTCCAAATTTCTGTAAACTCGGTTTCTGATTACATTTTAAAACAAACTCTAATTCCCAATTAGTCTGTAACTACATTATACCCATTCTGATCCAACATTTGACCCATACTGTCTAAACTGTTTCAATCATGGCTTTAACCATTGCAATCTGTCTGTTCTTGACACATATTCGTTAACCCGGTTAAAGCAGTCTGCATATTATGAGGGTTTGATAAATTTCTCTTGTAGTTGTTGGTTGGTGTTGAATAATTTAGTTTTGATTTAGTTAGCCTCAATACTAACTAGCGAGTCGAATAAGGATGTCGGTCAATCTACGTTGGAGCTTGTTTTTAATTAGTTAATGGTTGTTATAGAATATTATCGGGAATGGGGACTCGATAGTTAATCTAATATAGTATATGTTTTAGGGTTTAATCCGCAAGCAAAACCCGAGCCCGGGTCCTAGTTAATATCACGCGGTCCACTTTAAGTGTCGAGGTATATAAGAAAAACTTTCCATTGGAAAGTAAGTTGTTCAAAATATCTAAAATATCTTTTCACTTTCTCTCTCTAGTTTCTCTCTCTAAACAACTCATCTCTCTCTCTCATTTCTAGTTCCGATTCGTGATCGATTGTATGAAGTGAAGTGATAACGGGATCCTACAATTGGCATCAGAGCTACGTGTGGATCGTGGTTGTCGTGTAGTTCAAAAAGTTCAAATTCGTGGGTCAAAAAGAATTCAATAGAAAAAAATCAATCCCGTATTTTTGTGCTTAGATGTGGTGAATGTTTATTTTTTAAGCATGTTTAGGCATATGGTAGCTAATTGTGCAAGAGAAATCAAGTTTTAAAGGTCAAAAGGGTGTTATAAGGGATTTTTGGTGAAAAAATGTATTTTTCTAGAGTTGCGTTTTGACAAATGGAAATATTAATGTTGCATTTTGATTTCTTTCTTGTTTGCGTTTTGATTTTTTAATGTTGCGTTTTGATATTCATCTTGTTGCGTTTTGATTTTTTTATTAATCAGGTTCTAAACGCAATCATTGAGTTCTGGTTAGAAGAATTTTTAAAATATTAAATAATCAAAACCCCCTATTTCAATTTTTTTTTATGGTTGCGTTTTTTGATATTTTTTATATTATATTGATGCGTTTTGACCATTGCGTTTTGACCAAATCTCAACCACTGCGTTTTGATTAAAGTTCATTGCGTTTTGATTCAAATAGTCATGCGTTTTGGTTTAAAGATAGCATTGCGTTTTGTCTAGAAATCTAGTGTGAGAAAGGGTTTCAGTTAAACAGCCATAATTTTGCTCGTTAAGTCTCGTTTCAGGCCCGTGACATCTCAAATCGAAGAGAAAAAACGAGAAGGATTACGCAATATCCACCCTTTAGATAGTTAAGATTTTCGAGCCACAACCATCGTTTACTATGATTTATTGCATTTTTCAGTTTTTTTGGAATTTGTGTTACCACTTGTTTTTGTTTCTAGGCTCACGGCCCATCTGTCATTTTTGGCCCGTTTTCTGATTGGTGAGCTATTTAAACAATCGCTGTAACTAGCCGAAAAATTTATTGTTTTTATACAATTAAATCATTGGCCGCTGATTCGAAGCAAATCATTCACGGTTTTCTATTGATTTTGTAAAATCTGTTAATTCATTTATCAGTTTTAATCATAGACGTGTAAAAATCCCTGTGTAACGTGAATTTCTTACACAACCACAACCTCTATTCACATCATATCCATTATGATCAACAACTTTCACTTCATTCAATTCATGTTAAAATGGAAAAGAAAGATACATTATCTTCGTGTTTAGATTCGGGAAAATCAACTAATGCAAACTAATTCAAGCAAATCTAAAGAAAGTTGTATGGGAATCTTTTCAACAACTTCATCACACATCAGAGTATTTCAAAAAACGACTTAAAAGAAACTCAAATCGAATATGGATTCAAACGCGCATTTGCAACACTCTTTGGTCAAGATCTAGAGACTTTCACGGGCACAATGTTCCTGTACATGGATCAACTACAAAAGCAACTTGACAACGAAGAATTTCAAGAGATTGGATCCATGTCTGCTTTTAAAGTACTCCAACACAGTTTCAGGTGTTATCAAGGTCACGGTTTTTATTTGATGATGAATTTGTTGACATGGACACGAAACAAAATTCCTACAATACAACTCGACTCGTTTTTCCAAGTATTCCGTGACACATGATCCAAACACATGGAATCTGTTAAGAGTCGATTGGTTAAGGAACACAACATATAATGAGTATGAATTGCAGGGTGAATGAAAAGAAAAATCAAGGCAACAGAGAAAAGGGACTGGATACGGTAATCCATTGGATGCATTAGATGCTAGTTCAGTTATCATTAAAGCAATGGGACATGAATCAAAGAGGGATCAAGCAGCAGATCAGGGAATGATGGCAATGTTGATGATGCAGGATATCAGACCCCTTATATTGATGGAAGAGCCAATGGCTGAGTACAAAATTGGACTGCTGATGATAATGTATCTGATACAGGACAAACAGCATACTGAGGCAACTGAATTCATTAATGAGGAGAGGTTGACCAGATTGCTGAAACATGTCTGACATATGTCCTTTGACTGCTAAATTAAATGATGACAAGACAAACTGAACTCTAAAAATCATCACTCGAGTCTGAAATGTTTCTCAAAAAGACTGTTGGCCAGTGTCAAAAAAGATTTTGCAAAACTCGAAGCATATTTTCTTAATCTGGAAATACAAAGGAAAGGAAATGTTTTAAATATCAGGGCAACGAGTCCAATTTTTAGATAAAAAAGAGATAAGTATGAAGCCAAGTGATAAAAATGACATCGATGTAAGTGAAAAACAATAAACATCGAATTGGAAATGTGTGGCTAAATTCTTGAGAGATTTGAGCAGTTACATAAGGAAAATGGCAATTTGAATCAGACTTACAAAGGTCTTTTTGATTTCTATCAAAATGTACACGTGTTAGACCAAAAACAGAATGACTCTTTTAATGGAACAATGATATACAATATGTCTATTGAAAATGCTGTTGTACTAGTAAGATTCAGAAAAAAAGGGGTTTGCAAATGCAGCTTTAAAATAATGAGCTTAAGGAAAACTAACAGAAATAGTGTGAAATCTAAGTTTGCACAAAGCATCAATATGGGAAAACCGGTTGGAAACCACTCAAAAAACCATATCCGTTGTTAGATAACGACTGCGTTTACGTCTGAAAACCTAGAATTTCAAAATCCCACGGTTTGCTCACAAAGTGATGGTGAATCAACGACTGTCAAAAAAACTGTCACTCACATTATTTGCCTAAGAGAAGAGAATATGCCCTGCAAAACCTCATTACATGATTGCAACTAGCTCATTGGTATAGCTCAACGACTTTGTTCATAATCACTACCTAGAGGAAGCTAAGAAATAGGGGACATGAACACTCTAGGATTCCCTAAAAACATTTTTTCTACTCCAAAAACATTTTGTAGTGCTCAACGTGTCAGAAATGTGTCTTTAATGCCAATCATGACGCTTGTGTAATAAAATTCCTAAAAGAAGTCAACTCGCGTGCTAAGGTTCCATCCAATAAGACAACAACAGAACAAACCCGTAGAGCAAATAAGGGTTGCAACGAAACCAAAAAGACAGATCCCAAAAGGACATAGGTTTTCAATAAAAAAGACTACCACTGTGCATGAGAAAACAACAAGTCCTAGATCTTGTCTTAGGTGGCAACCAACGGGTAGAATTCTCAAGACTGTTTGTCTTAGATGGGTTCCAACAGGAAAGACATTCGCCTCTAGCACAACAAAGGTTGAAAGTGATTCCTCAAATGTTCTAATGCAGATATCTAACCATGTGAAAGCGAACAGCTCTTAATGTCAGTGCAGGTACTCTCTTTAGTACATGTCATCGTTCAATCCACAGAGGAAGACTCAAGTTAGGTGCGAAAAATGAAAGTTCTCAGAAAAAAGGGCTTCAAGGAATTTGAAATCTGATGATCACAAAGATTAGTTTGTACCACAGCAGTTCAAGCCTCGGTCGTCAATGTCAAATGGCGTCTGCTGAAAAATAACAACTTCAGGCCAGTTCCTCAAATGTTCAAAAAGACGTTTGACCGCACACCAGGATCAAGTCTCGGTCTTTCTGGCTATGAAGTCTGCTCATATCAGTTAAGGCATAGTTCTCATCCCAATGAATTCTGATCCTATAACCGTTCATGAACTCGTTCAAGACTCGGCAATGAATATGTCAAGTTCAAAGCTGGTTCACAAAAGTTGTTCCTTAAGTAGTCAAGAAAGCTTACATCACGGTCAAGAGTTGGAATTTACTATTCAACATAAATAGCAATGCTGAGGACAACAGGTAATAAATACAAATCAGAAAAAACAGAAAATTTCCAAAAAAGATTTCTTTTCGACTGTCTCTTGAATCGATAAACATTTACGCGCTTAGAAATGTCGATTAACATTGACACGGGTGTGTAATGAAGTTCTAACGAGAGTTGCAAATAGTTTCTAACTTGTCATTTCTAATTTCTAAATGGCTTATGTGCAAATGTCTGAACAATACATAACCAGGCTTCAAATAAAGGAAGGTTTATAACTTATCCTCCCAACGAGAAAATTAACGTTTCTCAGACTTGAGTTGTTACTTACAGAGACATTCAATGTTTTTAGCTCAGAAAAAGGATAGTGTACGTTTCAGTGCGCTTACCCTTAGCGTTAGAAGAGAAGTCCTCTAACATTGGTTTTTCAAAAAGTTGAACACAATTTTTCAAGAATTTCTCGATGACAATTCATAATCTTTCAAAATTGTGTGTTCAACACTCCAACCCTCACAATGTTTTCAAAAGACAACAATTTTTCAATTGGTCCTATTCTTGAGGGGGAGTTTTTCGAAAAACAACGTTTTAATGTTCTTGGATACTTTCATCAACGGACCATTATTATGTAATTCAAATACATTATCAAAATGTCCCAAACCATTCATGCAGACCATATTTTTTTCCCACAGATTTTTTCAAGAATATATTTAATCCAAGGTATTTCCCTAAAACAAGTGTTTATTATTTAAAATAAGGGGAGAAAATGTATTTAAAATATGATCTATTCGACTCAATGTGCTGAAGAAAAGGTTTTATGGTTCGATCATCATACCTAACAGCTTCTTATTTTATGAAGAATTGAAGTCATATAAGGTGGTTTAGGTTAGGAATCAATCTATGATCCAAACCAGAATGGAGGATCTACCCAAGGATATCCAAAGTTTAGAAATAACAGTCCTAGTATGATTGAGATGAAATGTTATGTGGATTAATGCCGACTAAAGATTGGTTAACACTGGAACAATCACAACAAGGTGTTAGTAATGACGTCCTGGTAAGCATTGAAGGCGTTGAAAGAATTAAAAAGACATGTATGGATAAAGGGTTAAACAAAGAAGCCCTCCCACACAACTTAGGCAGGAAACCGGGTCAATACATATGCTTGTCAGATATCAAAGTTGATTGCTGACATTTGGAAAACGACATCATGGACCCAGTGATGCAATGCAAAACCCTTCCCAGCCATTCGAGTTTCTCTTTAAAAGAAAACTTGTCTCATTTGTCACAGAGATACACACGTTATCTATTGACATCTCATTCCTGAGATTGTTGTTATTGAATAGGGTGGCAAATCTGCTCCAGACTCGAGTACATTAAACCAAAATGCACTAAATCGAGTCTAGAGCAAGAGATCAAATCAAAATCACGTTAGGACACATTCCATTCAAACCCTTGTTGAACTATCATCAGGTTCTCAAGATGTATTAAAAGAGTCCTAGCAAATCATTGTGATATTGCCAAAAACATACCCAAGTGATACTAATGTATTCAACAATGACAGATGGAAATCCTGCTTGAGTCAGAATCAAACAAGTCTTGGTAGGTGACTTGCGAGATTCTATATGTAATAAAAATGTGACAAATGGATATCGATTTGTCCTAGTAAATTGATTGACACAGTTGATGGAATTTTGATTAAAAACATGTACAATCTCGATGTGTTACAAAAACTCTTTAACGGTGACACGTCGATTGATTTTCAAATCAATTTTCTCGTTTAGCACACTAACGTAAACCTGCAGGTCTAACGGTGGTAAAGACAACCTCAAAATCTCATTCAATGCTCAACTACGAAGACATACTATGTAAAAGCTCAAGATTTAAGACAAAAGACTTCCGCAAGCATCTGAAATAAAGCTATCAAGATAATGCAATAGTATGAGATTGTTGGTCAAAAGACATAAGTTGGCAAGATGGCAAAGCGATAAAGACAATGGACAAAGGCTCAATCAAGATCGCAAGCATGAGGAACAAACCTAAACAAAGGAACAAACAACGAGACAAATACCAAGGGGAAAAACCCCAAAAACCTTTTTTCTGGGGGAAAGGTGGGGAAAAACCAACCCCTTAAAACGACAAAAGCAATCTCACTGATCTCTTGAAGGGGAGTGTCTTCAATGAACTCAACTTCGGGGAGATTGTTAGCCTCAATTTATTGACGTCTAATAAGGGAAGCTCGTTTCAGAAAGAACAAAAAAAGGCTTTATGCTAAAGCTAAAAGTTCTTTTAAAAAGCTTAGCCAAACAACCCTCAATAAAACTTCTTATGCTTTTCAAACACAATGGAAGAGATGATATTTGGATTTGCTTTTCGTCAAACGAAACACATCAATCAGATAAGCAATTCTCATACTGATTGGCAGCAATGGGATTTAATATGCAAAATATTCAGAAACATATAAGCAATGCAATGCAATTAGGCAGTTAGAATAAACAACTCCCAAATGGGTTATTCGAAACTACATACATGACTCTGCTTGTAGATAACCATAAGCAGTTTTGTATACATCCAAACACTCAAAACAACTTTAAGATGTATCAAAATTCTTGTATACTATCATTAATAGTCGAAACAACCCTGACTTGGTCATGTCAATCTCCCACAAGGGAGGGCTTTACAGCCTATTATGCATGTGTAAAAGGGTTACCTGGCGAAAAGCAGAAGTTAAGAGCATGCAAAACAAACAAATATTGAAGTGTCAAAGGACCATTATCAAAGCGTAAACAATCAGAGGTACATAACAATCAAATATAACTAAAATATTAGGCAAACTAATTCAAATACAAACAAATCAGAAATTAAAATAGCATGTATAAACCCTAAAACTAATGAGAATAACAACTATAAAAACATGATAATCATAACAACTATAAAAACATGATAACTAAAACAAACCTCCTGATCCACTAGCGAAACCTATACTCTTTGAACCTACATAACCTCTAGAACTTCCAAAACCTCCAAAAGTAGCATTGTTTTTTTTGTAACTATTGCTTGACAAAGCTGGAGAACCGCCATAACTTCTAGCACCTCCAACAACTACTTTTTTCTTGTAATTGTTGCTTGACGAAGTTGGTGATTTCTGGTAACCCATGGTGTTGCTTCTTTTGGATGAGTTGACTGCTTTTAATTAAGATTTAATTGAGATTGCAGAAGATGAGTTTGGGAAGCAATGGTCGTATGTATTTATAGATGAAAAATTAGGGTTCGAAGTGAGCCTGTGGGTTTGTAGATATGCTATAAAATTGAAGTATATCTTAGAATCATGAAGTATATCTTCAATAGCTATACATTAAAAAAGGTTTCATTTTTTATTGTTTTTCTCAAAAGAATTTAAAAAAAGAAAGAAAAAAAACTATAACCATGAGGTTATCTTCTTGCAGTTTCACTTGTATTCTGATGTAAATTTAAATCCGCGCCTGAAGTTATATCGGCACACCGTACATTTATGTAAATTTAAATATAATTCAATATACTGCATTTAATTATTTATGATTCACCACTTCTAGAAAACACTCGACCGTACATATTTAACACCAAAGAAGGGAAATTCTGTAAACTGTAAGAGAACGGTCACTTATTTAATATATTACCAAAGAATGGTATCATAAACTCTCACCAGGTGAGGATAAACCCTGAACAAAATTATCTTTCTGGAAAGAGAAGATGTCAAACAGATGTGAATCAGGAGATTCTGAAATTTATTGGTTGTTTCCTCGGGTGAATTGGTTATACCATTTCTTTTACCATCTTTTGACTTCTTAGTTGCAGGACGGTTCTTAAGCTCACTCCTTCTCATAAAATTTCTAAGATTCCAATGTGCGTCTTCAATTCGAGCTGAAACATTCTCAATCAAACTATTAAAGTGGGCATACCTACTTTGGTATCTTCATGGCCTTCTCATGGTATCACAAACAGATCCAATTAAAACACAAAAAGATCGAACACATAAAACGATTGAATTACTAATCTAACTAATGAACATAAGTAATAATAATGTTACGAATGATTGAAACAACCACCCTAATCTTTAATGGTGTCACAATGATGAAATCAAAAAATAACTCACCAGGCATCGTAAAAAACACCTCTGTTACTGCCATGACGGATGTTTGTAGCTAATCCTATGTCTATCTGATTTCAAAATAATAATAGCCTTATATATAGTGTATATATATATATATATATATATATAACTAATATTAAAATATCAATTAAGAAGAATTCCAAGAGGCTTTTAAGAAGTTTACTCTTATCCAAAGTAAAACCTTCCCGGGTCGTTTCCCGACGAGGCGTGAATTTGAAAATCGTGATTAAGTTCGTGATCGCGTGATTGAATGATTCAATATTTGATTTGGTTTCCTATTTCTACAAATATAAAAGCAAAAACAAGTAAAGGCAAACCTAAAACGAAAGCAACTAAAGATTTAAACACGAAAACGATAACGGGATCAAAACCCGTTCTTTAAAAACCTAAACTCTACAAATTTAACCCTACAAATGCAAATTTAATTTTTAACAGTCCTAAATGATAAAAGAAAATTTTAGAAAAAAGAATTATATTTTTTTGACTTTTATTTTATTTATTATGAATTTAAAACTTATATAATCTAAAAATTAATTAAAAATACTAAACTAAATTGGAAAATTCTGAAAAAATTATGAAAAGTACTTTATACTATGCTAATCCTATGAAAAATAAAACAGGACCAACAACTTTTCTTAATAAGCTGTTAATAAGCAAAAAAGGTCTTATAGCTAAAACTGGTCAAAAGGTCATAAATATTAAATGTGGCAAAGTAAAAATGAAAAAGACCCCAGGGCAGTTGGTTGTGTGGTGTGTGTGTAAAGCTTGGTCGAGTTGGGTAGAGGTCACGGGTTCGAGCCTAGCTCACCCATGACTTCCCTAATTTCCAAGTTTTTATTTTTGAAAATTTCTTTTTGCAAAAGCTTTTAATAAGCTAAAATAAGGACTTTTTGTGAAATGACTTTTTATAAGAACCTAAAATAAGCTAGAAATAAGCACTTAAAAGATGACAGATTACTTAAAGGCTAAAAGGCTAACTGTTTTGGCTTTTTGGGTTTAATAAGCTAAAGGAAAAGCAAAATAAGCTAAAACAGCTTAACACCTATAACTAAAAAGCACTTGGGAACAAAAATAAGCAAATAAAATGAGCTAAAACTAAGCTTAGATGAGAGGTACTTAAAAGCTTTTAAAACTTATAATAAATAAAGTGAAAAATGCTAATAAGCTTGAATAAGCTCTAACCTAAGCTAAATAAGCTAAAAGCATCTTAATCCTAACTTAATAAGCAAATCTAAACTAAGTTTAAGCAATCCTAACAGCTGAAAAGCTCAAATAAGCTAATAAGCAATTTGGCCAAAAAGGGTACTTAAACAGCCTAAGGGGGGACCTGAGAACCAAACAGCCGAATGGGGCACTTTTGAGCTAGAAATTAAGCTAGTAGACTAATAAGCTAAGCCTTAAAGACTTCAAACAGATTAAGATTAACCTACAAACTACTAGAATAAGCAAAAATTAAGCAATTAGGATAACTAATGAGCTAGAAAATCAAGGAGCAAAAAGGTCAGTATATGCTGATCACAATCAGTATATACTGAGCCTTGATTTTGACAAATGCTAATTTTAGCCCTAAATTTAGATACGAAAATAAGCTCTAAACCCTAAAATAAGCTCAAACAGATTGAGCCTATACTACAAACTACTTGTGCTATCAATTTCAAATCCTAAAACTAACATGAACTAATCTAAATTTGCTATTAAAATTGGACTTTAGCTTTGAAAATGAGACTATGACAGATTTGGCTAAAAACTAAATTAGCAATTGCATACTCATTCTAACTCATTTCTACTGCATTTAGACTCAAAACAAGCATGGCTTAAACACCAAAAGCTACTTATGAAGATCTAAGCAAATTAAGTTGTATTATTAAACTTAGAGAACCACAAATTTAAAACATGGCTCCTATGAACCTAAAATTTGAAATTTAAGCCTAAACAACTATTAGAAACTAATTATAAGACTAAGATTAAGCTAATTAAAGTTGAATTAAAAACCAAAATAGCCTAGGCAGCACTAACAAGAGTTAGTGCTGCTTGTGCCAAACACCCCTTTACAAACACTTTTTTTCATTTTTAAGCTTAAAACGGATTTAGAAACTATTAAAAACTCAAAACAGATTTAATATAAGATACAATAAAGACAAATAAGAAATTTTAACACAGCAATAAGCACTTAAAATCAACCAACAAGAATAAGCAGTTAAAAGCTAAATAAGATAGATTATGAGAAATACTTGAACAAATGAGTTTTAGACGACAAGCTAAGCATGTTAAGCAATACTAAGACATAATAAGCATAAATAAGCAAAGATAAGCAAAAAATAAGCAGTTTAAATAAGCAAACAGATTTTTAAGCTAAAATGCAAAAAGTGAACTTACAAGACCCTTTGCTCAAACAAGGGTATTAAATTGCTCACAAGAGCTTATCAACAAGCTCTAGCTTGTTTTAAAACAAGCTAGTAAAAACCCACAAGCCCTTCCAAGTCTGGCTTGTCATCCAAAATAGCTTTTTGAGTGAAAAAGACTTAAGCTATATAAACTATGGAAAAGTTTATATAGCTTAAGTTAAACAGCTTAAATGTGAGTAAACAAGAGCTTATAAGAGATTAATAAACATTTTTATATCATTGACATAAAAATGGATTTTAACATAAAAACTTAAATTTCATTAAACTAAGAAAAACAGTACAAGGCTTTTAAAAAAAGTACAATAAGCTAAAACAAACTTAATATAAGCTGAAAGATAAAAACTAGATAGCCTCAAGGGCTTACAAGAGTCCTATTTATAGAGGATAAAGAAGGTCTTGTGGTCTTCTCTTTGTGCTAGTTCTGTGATAGGGATGAGAGGGTGTGCTTCTTGTGTGAGTGAGCTCGAAACCATCATCATAGCCATCCATTTTTCTTGTTCACCAAGTAGTATGATCACAACCCTAGATTCCTTGTCCTTGTTCATCAACGAATAAGAAACCATAGGATTGCCAAGGTGGAATTGGCACCTTGTGAAGTGGGGTTGCTTTGTGAGAGTGATGGGTTTGTTTTGGGGTGCAGGGGTTGAGGTGAGAGTGATGGGTGAATAGTGAAAATGACAGGAAAGGGGTGTGTTTGTTTTGGTTGAAAACAAGGTTAGGGGACAGGGTAACGGGGTTAGTGTATGGGGACTAATGGTGTAATTGGCTAAGGACTAACAATGTTAGTCCATAAGGACTAACGATGCAAACCCAGGGACTTATGGTGTAAAGGGTTTTAAAGGTTAAGTGTTGTTGGGCTTATATTTGGGCCGGTTAAGATTAAAGGGTTCTTGGGCTTTTTAACTTATAAGACTTGATTTTAAGGGTTTAATGGGCTGTCCCAGCCTATTAGATAGGTGCGGGTTGGTCCATTTAAGATGCACACGTCTTTTGGCTTTGACTTTTCATGCTCTTTGATTTTGACTTTGACTTTGACTTTTCACGCTCTTTCCATTCCCGTGCTCGGTTTTGTCAGTTTTGGGTTTGTTTTTGTCCTTTAGTGAATATCCGTTACCTGCACAGTATACAAAGCAAAACAAGCATATATTTGGCATTTATGTCCGTTTTTCATTTAGGCTCGTTTTAATAGGTAAAAGGTATGTGTAACTAAGCACATACCAAAATCCCCCATACTAAACTATTGCCATGTCCTCATGTAATGCCATAAGTAAACACTTTAGAAAACCAAGAATCTCAATCCCCCTCGACTAATTACCTCAAAAAGTAGCTAAGTGTTCATCAAGGGGAATTAAAGAATCAATAGTTTTGAAAAGCCCTGTTTGGACCATTTTTATAAATCTACACTAACTACTACACATATTTTTCCTTTTTCTAAGCAACTAACTAGAATGTTTGGACTTTCGTTATTTTTATAACTTTTAGGGTCACAGAACAAGAAGCACTTTAATCCTAAAATGCCCAAAAAGGATAAATTCATCGTCCCCGATTTTTCACTTGTCCCAAACCAAGCTCAAAAATGAAATCACCGTTAAATATAAGTTAAGATGCTAACACTACTCATACTTGTAACTTGTGAAACTTTTCACTCCCGACAATTATTATATCTTAGGTGAATGTGCTTATTTCAAATTTCAACCATGGATCAACCTCTTTAAGAATATTGCAATATTTTTATGCTTCACGTTCCACCCAAGAATTATGATTTTGAAGGCGAGATCATTCCATGTAGCGACTTTCTTCTCGGCACATCCCAGTCGAGACCGGCTTAGGTGACCAGGCTTTTGACACCCCACAGAGAATAGTATCGGAACTCACGGACCTTCGGTTTCAAAAACTCTTAGGCTTCCTGTTAAACAATTCAAAAAATCACAACTTAAAACGAAATAGTCTTAGTTCAAAAGCATATTTAAATTTAAGAAAAAGAGATTTTCCTATATTTATTAAATCACACATATTACACTTAATATAATTATACATCCTTTGAACTAAGGAAATCCTCGACCTTTTAGAAGGCTGTAACATCGATTGTGAGCCGGCGATGCAGCAAACTTTTATCGGTTTCGGATAATTACTATGTGCCTTATTTAGAAGACTGCAACATCGGTTGTGAGCCGGCAAGATGTAGTAAACTTTTATTAGCCCACAATTTTTTTTATTATTGTTATTACCTTATTTTTCATTTTTTTCATTTTTTTTACTTTATATTACAACAATATAAAGAAATTTTTTTTTAGAAAATTTAAGTATAAATTTGAACTAAGAATAAATAAATTATTGTTATCGACTATACTTCAATAATAGTTGATTTATGTTTATTTTTCGAAAAGAGCACGTATTATTAGTCCGGTTAGAAGCTTATGGGAGAAAAAGCCACAAACTACACTTATGAGCTCTTAAGATTTCCAACTAATCCTTGCTTAGCATCTAACTCATAATTAACTCTATCATTTCTCGTTCTTCGCAAATTTAAAATCTTTAATAAAAAAATTCGCGAATGCTTAGTCAAATAAACTAGCTTAGTCAAGTTTATAAAGGATAAGGGACAAAGCTAAGAGCTCAACACGCTCGATCGAGTCAAAATTTATTCTTATTCTACCCAGCAGGAAAGTCAAACATTGTGACAAAACACTTATTTTATTTTTTTGAAAATTATTAAATTTTTCATTTTTTTGGTATTTTGGTGGTAAAAACAGGATTACGTGAATCAAATCATTAGATCCCTCCATACTAGAATTGAACATTGTCCTCAATGTTTTAAGAAGGGTCTCTACGTAAATCTAAAGCCGTTTATTAAGTGTGCTCAAAGATAAACGTTAGTCGATAAGATTGGATATTGGATTCCCATAATCATGCTAAGGATTGAAGCTCGAGTGAACGAAAGACAAAACCACGAGCACGAAAGGCTTCATAATCCGGGGCAATCCTGGACATACAACAAAAACCACAAAACACGAGAAAGGAAGAGGCGAGCCTCCTCACAACACACTTATTCATTACTATTATTATAAATATATTAGGATAAGCATGGGTTTCCACCCACAAAGCGCTTGTTTATTAATAAGTCACTAAGCTTGACTCATATCCCCGAATTCATTGGTCCCTGGGGAAAGTTTGGAGATCCGGGACAACCATCGGTGGTATGTTCCCTCCAAAGTAGTGTTTGAGTCTATGACCATTCACCTTGAAGTTTGGCCTATCGGTTTGAGATAACTCAATGGTGCCATAATGGAATACTTGGGTAACGGTGAATAATCCAGTCCAATGGGTTTTAAGCTTGCCCAAGAAAATCTTTAATCGAGAATTGAAAAGGAGGACTCGATTACCAACGTTGAAAGCGCGGTTCTTGATCTTGGAGTCATGGATCCTCTTTGTTTTCTCTTTGTAGATTAAAGAGTTCTCGTAGGCTTGATCCCGGAGTTCATTTAATTCATTCAATTGAACTTTCCGATGATCACCCGCGGTCACAAGGTCATAATTGCAATGCTTTAAGGCCCAATAGGCCTTATGCTCGAGCTCGATGGGTAGATGGCAAGCCTTTCCGTACACCAACTTGTAAGGAGTGCACCCGATGGGTATCTTAAATGCGGTACGGAAGGCCTACAAGGTGTCATCCAACTTCTCGGACCACGAAGCACGGTGTTCGCCTATGGTCCTTTCTAGAATGCGTTTCAAACCATGATTTGAAACCTCAACTTGCCCACTTGTTTATGGGTGATACGCGGTGGAGAGACGGTGAGTACTCCGTATTTAAGCATGACCTTTGCAAACTGGTCATTGCAAAAATGGGTACCGCGATCACTAATGATAGCACGAGGGGTCCCAAATCAAGCGAAGAGAGATTTTAAAATTTTGCAAACAACTCAGGCGTCATTGGTGGGGAGCACTTTCGCTTCAACCCATTTTGACAAATACTCGACGGCCACGAGTATATACTTGTTCCCTCGTGAAGACGAGAAAGGGCCCATGAAGTCGATGCCCCAAACGTCAAAAATCTCACAAACTTGAATTATGTTTTGAGGCATTTCATCTTGTTGTGAGATTTTTACCTGACGTTGACAAGCGTCACAACGTGTGACCAAGTCATGGGCATCGCGGTAAATGGTAGGCCAAAAGAATCTTGAGTCAAAAACTTTCTTGGCGGTGTAGTTGGCACCATAATGTACCCCGGTGGGCCTATTATGGCAAGCTGTGAGGATATCAACAGCTTCTTGGTCGTAAACACATTGCCGGCTCACTTCATCCGCACAAATTTTGAACAAATAGGGGTCGTCCCAAAAGTAGTGCTTAACATCCTTGAAAAACTTGTTCTTTTGTTGGGACGACATCCCTTTAATCACAAAATTCCCCGCATGGTAATTTGCAAAATCGGCAAACCATGGGGTACTATCATCACCACGAAAGGTAACCATACCAAGTGTCTCGAGAGGAAATGTTTTCATAATTTTCTTGTTCTCGAGAACATCTTGGTGGGGATTTTCAAGTCTTGATAAGTGGTCGGCCGCGAGATTCTTTGCTCCTTTTTTATCACGAATAATGACATCAAATTCTTGGAGTACGAGAATCCACCAGAAGAATCTCGGCTTAGCATCTTGCTTGGCAAGAAGATATTTGAGAGTCGAGTGGTCCGTATACACTATGGTCTTCGACAAGACTAAGTAAGGCCGGAATTTCTCGAAAGCATACACCACGGCTAATAACTCTTTTTCTGTAGTGATGTAACGTGCTTGAGCATCCGTCATGGTCTTACTAGCATAGTGTATAGGCTGAAAATGTTTGGTCTTACGTTGCCCCAAGACTGCACCTACCGTGTAATCACTAGCATCACACATAATTTCAAACGGTAGGTCCTAATCAGGGGCAACTAAAATTGGAGCTTCGGTTAATTTCTTCTTAAGTATATTAAATGATTCAACACAATCTTTTGATAAGATGAAAGGGGTATCTTTTTCAAGAAGATGGGTCATCGGCCGGGCTATTTTAGAAAAATCTTGAATAAATCTATGATAGAACCCGACGTGACCTAAAAAACTTCAAATTCCTTTAACGGAAGTCGGATGAGGGAGTTTAGCTATAACATCAACTTTAGCTTTGTCGACCTCAATCCCGGACTTTGAAATCTTATGTCCTAGAACAATGCCTTCTTTTACCATAAAATGACATTTCTCCCAATTTAGAACTAAATTAGTATCTTTGCACCGTTTGAGCATTTTGTCTAAATGGGAGAGGCATGAGGAGAAAGAATCCCTGAAGACCGAGAAATCGTCCATAAATACCTCCATTGTTTCCTCGATCATATCATGGAAAATAGCTATCATGCACCTTTGGAACTTGCCCGAAGCATTACATAAGCCGAAAGGCATACGTCGGTAGGCAAACATTCCATAAGGGCAAGTGAAGGTGGTCTTCTCTTGGTCTTGCGGGTCAATAGGAATTTGAAAGTATCCCGAGAAACCATCTAGAAAACAATAGTATTCATTTCCCGCGAGTCTCTCAAGCATTTGGTCCATAAATGGTAACGGGAAATGATCTTTACGAGTGGCATCATTTAACTTTCGGTAGTCAATGCATACACGTCATCCCGTAACTAATCGAGTAGGTATCAACTCATTATCATCATTTTCAATTACGGTTATACCGCCCTTTTTAGGCACACAATGAACGGGGCTAACCCACGGGCTATCGGAGATAGGATAAATCAATCTGGCATCAAGGAGTTTGATAACTTCCTTTTTGATAACCTCATAAATTTTTGGATTAACCCGTCTTTGATGTTGAATTTCCGGTTTAGAGTCATCCTCCATTAATATTTTATGAGTACAAAATTGAGGGTTGATGCCCTTTATATCAGAGATTTTCCAAGCGATGGCACGCTTGTGTGACTTTAAAACCCTTAGAAGTCGGACCTTCTCATCTTCTTTTAAATCTTTAGCAATTATGATGGGTAGTTTATCGGTACCCTCGAAAAATGCATACTAAAGATGAGAAGGTAGATCCTTGAGATCAAGCTCCGGAGGATCATCAATAGAAGATTTTACTATTTTAAGTTCCTCAACATGAAGTTCTTTAGGAGGGAGAGGAGATAATGGATCATCGTTTAATAAATTCTCGAGTAGGAGAAGGTCTCCCTCCGGATTAAAGTCATCATCAATTCCTGGTGGAATTGAATCGTTTGTAAGACAAGCTTTGATTTCTTCCAAAATGAAGTCACCTTCCTCAAAAGGTATGAGAGAGGGGGAAGAAGTAGAAAGGATAGGATCTAAAGACGGAGTGGGATTGCCACTCGTAGAACTATCCGAGAATCCGAGCACTTCTTGAGCATACTCCTTACAAGCTACGTCGATGACATCGATTCGATTAATCGACACGTCATCATTGTAAGAATATCTCGAAGTTTGACGAACCTTAAAGGTTATGGCTTCATCATCAACTCGGAGAGTTAATTCTTCACCATAAACATCAATCAAAGCACATGCGTCCTCAAAAAGGGTCTCTCGAGAATTAAGGGAACCCGAGGATCGACAACGTAATCAACGACTACGAAGTCGGTCAGAAAATGGAACTTTCCTACTTTTACAAAGACATCTTCGGCAATACCGGATGGACTAGTAGTCGATCGGTCTGCGAGTTCAAGAATCATTTGAGTAGGAGTAAGTTCGGGGAGTGAGAGCTTCTTCCATATGGAAAGAGGCATCAAGTTGATGCTTGCACCAAGATCGGCCAAGGCTAAGCATTCAACTAACTCCGGAAAATCACATGGAATAAGAAACTTGCCGGGGTCTCCAAGTTTTTCGGGCAACTTTTTTAGGATAACCGCCGAACAATTCTCATTCACCGGTGTTTTGGCTAAGTCAAACAATTTTTCTTTGTTATTTAAGAGACTTTTAAACATTGAAGCAAATTTCGGCATATGTAGAAGAGCATCCGCGAAACTGAGCTCGAAATGTAATTCCCTAAAGATTTCAACAAATTTCGAAGCAAGATTATCATCTTTTTCACGGAGCTTTTGTTTGTTGGCTCTCGAAGGATAAGGTATAGACGGTTTAGGCTTAGGAGCAACAACGGGCTCATCAATTGGAGCTTAAATTTGGACTACCAGAGGTTGGATGTTTTCAGTACTCGGTTGCACCGTATCCTTTGTCACCTCGGGTTCTCGTTCCACCACCTTAGGAAGGGAAGAAGACGGGGGTGGAATTGGAGGTCCATCATAAGAAATGCCACTTCGGGTGGTGATTGCATTCAAATCACCTCTCGGGTTAGCAACGGTGTTGCTAGGAAGTAAACCCGAACCCGAAGTAGAAGCGGTATTTATTTTCATGAATTGACCAAACATGTTCTTAAGCTCGATGTTAGAATTTGTTAAAGAGGTCATTTAGGTTTGCATGTTTTTCATTACCGCATCATTCGCCTTTATGTAGTTTGAGAAATCACTAGTCGTCACAACTTGTGGTTGATGAATCGGAGCTTGATAAGCCGGAGCTTGATAATTTGGGTTTCCTTGATTAATTCCTCTGTTTTGATTGTAACTTTGATTGTACCGGGTTTGATTATTTTGCAAATTCAGTTGAGCAAAATGATTCGCAAGTTTTATACACTGTAAAATATATATAAAATATAATATCTTAAAAGAGTAATTAAGAAAATTACCAAGTTTCCCTTGATAAAATTCACTCTCAAAAATATATATAATATAATATAAAATACGTATATTTTACCGGGTAAGTATGATCACCCGGGTCGTTATCCCCAATGACTAGTGAAATTGAAACCACGCTTAGGTTCGGATCCTGATTTGAATGAAGCAAAGATATTTGATTTGGAAAGATATGAAAATAAAATTAAATTGAACAATTAAACAAATACGGAAATGCAACTATAAAGCAAATTGACTAAGATTTAACCCTAAAAATGTAAACTAAAATTTCACTAAATAAAGAAAAAGTGCCAAAAATTATTAAAAATAAAAGCCCTAATTTTTATCTTTTTATTTAACTCTTAATTAAACTAATTAAAAACTAATAAGCTTAATTACGACTTAAGTAATGGACTAATGGTGCAAGAATCTAAGGGACTAATGGGGAAACTAACAGACTAACGGAGGGCCAACTTAGTAAACTACTAAATTCGAAAGTTACACTATCTACCCTGAGAATCTACCCCGATCACATACTAAGTCCAATAAGCAATCGAAATTTTAAAGAGCTTAAAATGAAAAACTCAAAGAAGCAAAGTTGTAAAGGAAGCTAGGGAGAACAACTTTAACAAAAGCACTATGGTCTGAAATCCACTAATAAGCTCTTAAAGAGCTTATTTCTAAACTGACCTCAGAAAGGAAGGCTTAACTATCGATTTTAGAAAATAAGCTATAAAAAAAACTCAAAACTAGCTCAAAATGAAAAAGGAAAAAAGTTCTAAAGAGCTTATGATATGCTTAATCTATAAATGAAAAGAAACTAAAGCTTAAACTACTTTTATGCTACTGAAATTGATCATGAAATAAGCAAACTCAGGAAATAAGCAAAGTAACACAAAATCCAAGTAAGCTAAAAACTTTAATAAGCTAAACTAGACTCTGAAACTTAAAGGACTTATCAAACTACTTATTATTCATCTAAATAAGCTATAAAATCTAGACTTAAAGGCTGAATTAACTAATTTATTAAATCCTAAAGTTCTAAGTACTGTTTTTGGAATTTTTAAGGTTTTTAATGACTTTTGACAGCAAAATAAGCTAAGACAATAAGCTAGAAAACAAAATTAAAGACTTAAACTATATTAAACTATATTAAGACTTAACTCTTACTAAATTTGGGAGTCTAAATCCAACTTAAACTAAACTTAAAACTAGGCTAAAGGTAGCAGTACTAACTTATGTTAGTACTGCTAGTGTAAAATTTTAGCAGTAACTTTTTCACTAGAAAGTACAGCATGAATGCCTATGACTTAAGAACAGAATTAAACTATGAAATAAGCTAGAAAATGAAAACTTAATAAGCTAAAACTAAACTTAATCCTACTGATTTTGGCAAACCAAAATCTAAGCTAGCAGTACTAACTTATGGTTAGTACTGGTAGTGTAAAAGCTCAGCAGTACTAACTGAGGTTAGTACTGCTAGTGCAATTTCAAGAGTGCACTAAACCAAACACCCCTTTTAGGCTATGACAGATTTAAGAAAAGCTTTTTAAGAGAAATCTAATGAACAAGTACTGAATACCAGATAAAAACTAGCTTAAAACAAACTTAACAATCATGATTAAACAACTGATTAAGCCTTAATCTAAGATCTAAACTATTTTACTATATTTTGGTTTTAGAAGTTTTAAAGACAAATATATGAAAGACTAAGATCTAAACTAATTAAGCTAATATTTTTGGATTTTGTGAGTTTTTATGACAGAAATTTGAAAGATAGAGACTAAACATAATTTAAGCAAAAACAATTGATGAGACACACAACTAAAAAGCCCAATAGAGAGATATACAAAGCCATTGATAAAGCAAAGAATTTTATTATTTTTATAAAAATTAGTAAACCCCCCATATAAGTAAGACTTAAGCAATGAAAACATAAATAGGTATGGAAAAATGAAAACTGAAATTAGAGAAGAATGAAAAGAGAAACTTACTTGATCCTTTAGCTAAACAAAAGGAACCAATAAAGGCAGCTACAAGCTCTCTAGCTTAATAATAAGCTAGAGTATTAGTCCTTGGGATCTCTTCCAAATTAAGATCCCCTTCCAAAAAGCTCTAATCCATTAAGATCCATAATAGATTTAACTGATTTAAGGTTTAGATAAGATTAATTCTGAATTCAAACAGCTCTATTTCAGCTTATAGACTGAAAGAGCTTAAAATGAGCTTATTGAGACAAATTGGCTTATTAGAGAGCTTATAACTTTAAATGAGAGCTTTGAAAATGAGATTTAAAACACTAAAAACTGAATTTCATTAATTAAAGAAGCTGATTACATTACTTGAAAAAGGAAAATTACATAAAAACACGAATTTAAGCTAGACTAAATTACTAAAAACTAGATAAAAAGAAAAGACGACTAGCTAGATGCCTTGTGTGTGAGAGATGAGGCCTATTTATAGTGCCAAGCTGAAGCTTCTAGGCCTTTGAGCGCCCATCAATCTCTGCCATCCAATCCATCAATCATTGGGGCTAAATTTTGAGCCGTTAGATCACTTTGTGGACACCTGAGGATTGCCAGCGTGTCATTTCCTTGATGTGACATTTGTGCTAGTTTTGTGAGTGTTTTAGCACAAAAACCCACTTAATTTTGTGCTTTCTTCTCTTGTACATGATCCTCTCTTATGCGTCTTGGCCAATAGGAGCTTGATTTGACTGATTTGTCCATGACATCTTGATATAGACCACTTGAATAGACGTCCTTGACCCTCAATTTCTATTTGCCCTCTCTTTTACCTATGCTGGTGAAATGGAGAAGACGGGTGAATAGTAAATGGGATTCCCGCCTATTTTTGGACAGTTAAAACTGTTGAACTTTGGTGAGTTTGCACATTTGGTCCTTGTCTTTCTTTTCTCTAAATAACTTTTGGAAATTGCAAGATTGGCCCTTGTGGATGTTACAAAAGGAAATTGGCTAAGGTTTTGGGCTTTTGGGGCTTCGGCTTTGTACTCTTCTGATTCTCGTGTCCGTGCTTGCTCGCTTTTGATTGTTTTCTTGTGATTTTTGACTTATCCATACCTGCACACACAAAACACAAATACAAGCATATTTTTGCCATTTTTGGTCTGTTTTGGGTTTAATTGGGTTATTTTAGGTACAAACGGATATGTGTATTTTACACCTATCAAACACCACAAAAATAATCAACCTAATAGCCTAGCTCTTGATATCAATTGTTGGACCATTGATATGTGAGAAATCACATATCCGTTTTTTATCAAAAATGACCCTTAAAAGATAAAAAAATGAACAAATTATGCTTGTATATTGTGTATTTTGTCTTTTGTGATGTGTAGGTACGGATATTTCAAGAATCACAAGAAAAGAGCCAAAAACTGGACAAAATCGAACACGAGACGGAATGAGTGCACAAGAGCCGGATGTTTGTCAAC
>BQNB010085818.1:0-28360 GCA_026074375.1 Tanacetum coccineum
TTTTGTTTGAAAACCTATGTCTTGTAGAGATCTATTTGTCTGGTTTCTTTGCAATACTTATTTGCTCTACGAGTTTGTATCTATTTGTTGTCTTATGAGATGGAACCTTAGCACGCGAGTTGACCTTGTTCAGGAATTTTGTTACACAAACATCATGATTTGCATTAAAGACACATTTCTGACAAATCAAACAAACAAATTGTTTAGAGTCATAAAAATTTCTAAAAAATCCTAGAGTGTTCTGCTATGGGCATAGTCTTTGTCATTACGCAACTACTCATAGATGCAGGTCAATTCCTAGACTTTTGGTCATTGATCCTAGGTTTTGGTTTACTACCATTAGCTATGCTTTGTGATCTAGCAGAAGGCATCACACTAGGTCTTGAATTCCTACCAATTTCGTATGTCTTTTTCTTAGCATCCTTTATATAGTAATTATGAACCATGTCATTTGAACTAAATCTTAGCATATTCTTTGAACTATTCTTAGATTCGCTAGAAGGAATCACGTGATGAGGTTTTACAAAGCAGATTCTTGAACTTTAGGCAAATAATGAGGAGTGAGTGGCTTTGACAAATCGTTTTTCACATCAACTTGGGATGCAAACAGTGGTTTTGAAATTCTAGGTCGTTTAGACTTAAACGCAGTCGGTTGTCTAACCACTGATTGGTTTCTGAGTGGGTGTAAAACTGGTTTCCCTAAGATTGATGGTTTTGCAAACTTAGTAACCACGTTATTTCCTTTTAACTTTCTTAATTCATTTTTCAATGTTGCATTCGCAAAAACCTTTTCTTGTATTTGAGTTTTTAAATTAGCATTTTCAATAGACTTTTTGTTCAGTTGTTCAATTAGAGAGTCATTCTGGTCTTTGGTCTGAACACGTGTCTTTTTGATAGAATCATAAAGATCTTTGTAAGTCTTTTTCAAATACTTATTTTCCTTAAGTAATGTAGTCACACTATATTCTAATTCGATGTTTATTGTTTCAAGATCATCAATGTCCTTTTTAACTTTGGCTTCATTACTTTTTGCTTTCAAAAATTGACCTTGTTACCCTGATTTTAAAACATTGTTTTGCAATTGAAGTTCAAGATTAATGCAATGTGCTTCAAGTGTTGAAAAATCTTATTAAAACTAGGCAACGGTCTTTTTGAGACAAATGTTTTCAGATTTGAGAGATTGGTTTGAAAGTTCAGTTGTTTTACTTTCAGTTAATAAAGTAGTCAAAGGACATGCGTTATGACATTATTCAGCATTTTGGTCAACCTCTCCTTTATTGTTGAATGCAGGTGGCTCAATGTGTTGTTGTCTTGTAGCAAATACATTATTATCAACAGTCAATTGTACCACAGCCATTGGCTCTTCATTATATATAAGTTTGATATATGCATTATCAGCATCTATATCATTCCCTGACTTGTTGCTTGTATCCTGATTTTCTGATTGTGTCCTACTTCTTTCTGTGTCAACCAAACTAGCATCCAATGCTTTACTCGTTTCAACTTTTCCCTCTTTTGTCTGTTTATGTCTTTCATTCACCCTGGTGTCATACTCTCTTTTATGCAGTGCTCTTTCATCAATTGACTTCTTAATAGATTTCATGTGTTGGATCAGTGTATCATGGAATTGTTAAACCTCGGTTTGAGTGTATGCTAGAAAGTACTTGCGAGTCATTATACCATCATCGTCATCTAAAGAAAATCATGACTTGATAAACTTCTGAAATTGTGTCTTGAGTACTCTAAAAGCAGCTATGGATCCATTTTCTTGAAATTCTTCTTCGCAAGTTCCTTTTCTAGTTGATCCACGTTTAGGAACATTGTTCCTGTAAAAGTCTAAACATCTTGACGAAAAAGTGTCAGAAGAATCCACACATGGTTTGAGTTCCTTTTAAGTCGTTGTTTGAAAGAACTTTGAGGTGTGAATGAAGTAGTAAAAAAGATAACATGCAACTCTCTTTTTCCTTGTCTTGCATTTGTTGCATTTGACTGTTGTTTGATGTTGTAATTGGAGTCGTCATGATGAATGATTGTTGTGTTATGAATGATGTAATTATAGTAAAAAATGATATATTGGATCGTTTCAGTGATTAGTGAGAGTTGTGTTGAATTGATGTTGTTTTAAGTGATTGTGAAGTAGCGTTAAGTGTTTTTTATTTGTGTTTTTGTTGTAATAAAAGTTTGGAATTTTATTAAATAAGGATGATCAAATCTCTGGCTGAATGCTGTCAAACATCTAGATGAACTGTGTCAAACCACTGGATGACCTAGCCAAACCTCTGGATGAACGTTTGTCAAACCTCTGAAGGAACTTAGCTCAAATTTCTCAATGAACAGGACAAACAGTTAGTTTTCAAATTCAGGTCAAATCGCTACTTTTGCCTTTTCTGATCAAATCGCTAGTTTTGCCAAAATGATCAAATCGCTAGTTTTGCTAAAAAGATCAAATTGCTAGTTTTGCTTTTTAGGTCAAATCGCTACTTTTGTTTTTTTCTCAAATCGCTACTTTTGCATTTTGCTCAAATCGTTAGAAGAGCATGTCAAATCGCAGGTTTTGCTAAAAAAGTACAAACAAACCAAAACACTAAAAAACACCTAAAACACACAATCTTTAACATTTTTTCTTTGCAAAAATCACTATATCTAAGCAACATTTAACATAAAAACAAAAACTTTAACATTTTTAACATCAAAATTTTCACCACTTTTTTCGACTATTTTACTTAAAACAAAAGATTTTGCTTAGATTTAACCTAGATTGATACCAATTGTAAGCTCTAATCCTAAACCATATTTCACTTCACATCAACAAATATGGTTCGAAAATAATAAGAATAAAAGAGAAAGAAGTTAGAGAGAGAAAGTAGAGAGAGAAAGTAGAGAGAAAAAAAAAAGATGAAGGATTCTTAACAAGTGTGTGTTTTACAAATGAAAGAACCAACACCCTCTCTATCCTTGGAGAGGGTATTTATACCAACTCATGGGCTGGCTTCATTAAGCCATTTTAGGCCGAGTGGTATGTGGAAACCGTAGAGGGGGGGTGAATACGTTTCCATGTAAAAACTTTAAATCTTTTGTATCAAATCGTCAATCAAGTTTAACGTAATATAAGAAGTGTCGATAATAGATTTACAACAACTAGCACATATTTTAACAATACAAGCTCAACCACAATATTAACTGCAAAGTACTACACAATCACAATTAACATAATATACACAACTATCCACACAATCATGAACACAATGCAAATATTAAAGCGATAAATGTAAATAAAAACGTAAAGAGATAAGTAAAATGAAATGCAAACCGGACACGATGATTTATAGTGGTTCAGTCACGTAGCTCCTCTTCGCCCTACTCCACTCCCCGAGTGCCCAACTCGAGAGTTACTTCACTAGTCAACAAGCTCCTTTCTCGGCGGAGAAAACCATACAAGTTGCTTACGTTATTTTCCGACACTAAGCTAGATGTCAAATTCTTCTTCGGGTACAACCAAACCCGTTATGTTTTATGGCCCAACATAACAAACCTTGTGTTTTATGGCCTAAACACATAAACCGCGTCGCTTACATTATTTTCTTAAACTAAGCTAGATGTCGAGTCCTAATCTTAGCTAGAACCAATCTACCACTTCACTAATGTATTTTAAGGCTCAAAATACTAACCAACCCACAATCAACCCTTCTGAATATACACACCATTTGGATCTACACACTACTAAATATTGGAAGACATGGACTCGATCTATATGTAACATATGTTACAAATGAACTAACTAGACTACATAACTTCGTATCCTGACAATGACGAAAGTTTTTCTCTTGCACTTGAGGGAAGAAGGAATGGATAGAAGATTGGATCACATTTAAACAAGATTAAACAAGTTGAATGATCAAAGGTTTAGAGAGATGTAGTAAGATCTAGAGAGAGAAAGAACTGAAAGAAATTCATGCAAAAGGGTTGTAACAATAGTTGGAAGTGAGCCACTATTTATAGGGGCCGAATAACTGTCTGTCAAGAAATGACGGTCCCAGATATATTAGGGGGCCGCCGGATATTTAAGGAATCCACCAACCTATTTAAGAGACCGCCCCGACAGACGCTCATTTTTTTATCTTTTTGTGGTGAAGGTAAAATCTAGTGAAAAACTGACTTGTTTTAGGGAGGAAATGACCATATTTGAAATTTGAAATAATTACCACATAAAACATTTCTTTATAATTCAAAAATAATTTGTCTAATTGATTTTTAAAAAACTGTTTTGTTACATTTATAAAAATGTAAGGTTAAGACAAAAACTTATTTCTTTGATCATCCTACAAGTTTAATGTTGTTTGTACATACCTTATGTGATTTACGTCGGGTGTAGACCAATGTCCATCTTGATGCATACTTGAGACGTCAAGAGATGTTGATGCATGTATGCCTTGATGATTTGTGATTACAACTTGCAAACAAATGTCGGTTTTGATGTAGACTTGAGACGTCGAGAGATGTAGATGCATGTATGCATTGATGATTTGTGATTATGAGTAACTTGCGCACTTTACGTTACCTATTACAAGTCACATGTTTGTCATCACCAAAACATAAAGAGATCGTATAGATTAAATATCATAATATTTGCACTCACAATCTCTCCCTTTATAGCAAAAAGGTATAATGTGGATTATGGTTGGAGCATATAAGTTAGAGGTTTGAGAAGAAGACATGAGAAGAGGGTACGTGCTCCGAGTATATATGTTGGAGGAACGAGAAGAGGATAGGTGCTCTGAGTATATAGGTTTGAGGTATAAAGATACGAGAAATAAAGGTGAAGGTGATTGTGTGTTCCTTGGATAGTTTAGAAAAGGTCATGAGAGATGAGAAGTAGGCAAGAGAAGAAGGTAGGTACTTCGAGTTTATAGAATGAAGGAATAAGGAAACGGTAGGTGATCCAAGTATATTGGTTGGAGGAATGAGAAGACAACATGAGAAATAAGGTTGAGGTGGTTTTGTGTTTCTTGGATAATTTAGACGAGGTTATGAGAAATGAGAAGAAGGCTTGAAAAGAAGGTAGGTACTTCAAGTATATAAGTTGAAGGTATGAGAAGAGGACCTTAAGGTTGAGGGTGATTTTGAAGTAGATGAGGTGAAGTATTTGGAGTATGAATGAGCCCTTCATCGTATTTTATAATTCTTGATCATATCTTCCTATAAAGGTGAGCTTGCATCATCCCAGTGAAGTCTTCTATCATCACGGTTTAACCAACTCCATGCTATTTACCCACATATCTCCTAGCTATCCCTTTCTCATTTCATCCCTATGATAATGACAAACCTTGCAAAGTGACTTTAGCAAATCCATGGATCAAATAAATTACCATCAAAACTCAAGACGTTCGATGAAAGCAATTTAAATGAGTAGGAGACTTGTAAGTGCCCCCTAGGTGTAAGCTCCTCCTTGTTTGGGGCACCAAGGAATCAAGATATAAATGTGTGCTACAAAACAAAGTTAGTAGACAAGTGCACATATATATTTTAACACCCCAAAATACGATACGCATCGGAATACAACATTTGAGGTGCTACTTCATAATACACGCACACGAGTCCCAGTAAACATTCAAAGATACGTTTATAAAAAAATTAATCAGAGTTACATAGGTCCCAATACCAACGTAGAAATTTAATTCTAAAAGTCACAACACGACTTGGTTTCTAAAAACATTGTTTTAATTTATAACACTACTTCACCGAGACACCGTCCTTGATATCCGCGTTCCGTCCCATCCGAGCCATCAACAACACATAACTTGAGATACATACTTAAAAACGTCAACAAAACGTTGAGTGAATTCATAAAGTTTACAAATAACAGTTAGAACGCACATTTAGTTCAACAAAACACAATAACATTTCTATTATGGCAAGTTACATAATGATTTCCAACTAAATGAGCCCGTGCACCGAAACTTAACACATTCATCTCGTAGGATAAAATAATGTCCGGGAAGTATGTCACTTCCCCTAATACTAACCACAAAATGTCCGTTACAGGGTGCTCACCAACTGATTCAAACCCCGAACAGGGTTGTTAAACCCAGTAGATCTATTTAATGCATTAGCATTTACCTACAACCAGGCAACTAACGGTCACACAATAAAAGGCATATACTCAATAGTAATGGAATCATATTAAGTATCAAAACATATTGCGTTCTCATTTTTATAAAACAGCAAGTATCCCCCTTGCGGGTTAAAAACATTTAAAATAGTTCAAAAGCGAGGCTATGAACTCTCCTTGATCGAAGCCGAAGATCAAATAACCAAAACAATCACGAACTATTCGACAACGAGCTCAACCACGACTTATAATTTATGCGCTCGATTACTACACAATGAAGTACGATCGAAACTATATAGATATACATATGTGATAAGAAATCCACTTGCGCTTACTAGATCCTAAACTTCACGAAATTGAGTTACGATCCTTCTTTTATTTATTGTATACATCACTTAATCGAAAACTTTATATTTTGGAAACTTTCTATTTTTGTAAAGTTACTATTCTCAGAAAGTTACTATTTTTAGCAAGTCTCGTCTTTTAATTATACTTATAATAATATTTATTTATCTCATCGCATATTCGATGCTCAATTTGGTTATCGTTTACTCGTATCGGTGTTATATCCGAATATTTCAAAAGTTTCTATTTTTTGAATCTTCTCCGCTTATATCAATCATTAAGTCCAAAATATTATACTTATAATAATAGTAGCCTTTATTATTTTTGTAACATCCGACAAGTCTAGTATTAACCCGTTGACTTTCAAAAGTCAACGTTGAACTTTAATTGAATTTGATTTCATGTATACATATATTACTAGATCTGACCCGCTCAATACGACCTATTATATCACATTTTCACGACTCGGACTTAAAAAAGATTTTATGCAAAATGACATTCCGGACAACTTTTTAGTTTTAGTCGAGACCCGAAACTAGACAAAAAATGACCAAAATGCCCCTGCAAGTTTCTGCGGGAACTTGTGGCATTTTAATAAAAGTGCAGATTCTGACCCTGCGTTTTGACCCGTTATTACTCGATTTTAAAACTAGCAAACCGCGAGGCAAAGTAAAACGTCAATCCGAGCAACTTTTGTGTTTCGTCCGAAGGCCGAAACGGACTTGAAAGTGCTCAAAACGGGCATTTAAATTTCTGTCAGCAACTAGTAATCTTCCAAAATGCTGAATTTACCACTTAAAACGTACATCTCGTTTTCGCTCTAGTTTCTTCGTTATTAGGAGTTAGAAGCTTCATTTATGTCAAAACGATCGTCAAAGAAAGCTTTATCATATTTTTCAATCAAAAATCAGATTTCATAAAATTTCGACCCTCGTTTTCCGTGCCAAATTTTTATGCCCAAAACTTACACGTTACAAAGTGTGCCAAAATTCATTTTTGACCTAAAAACTCATTCTCGGCACATCTAAAATGGCCTATAATCCACATTTAACTCGCTCAATCAATCTATAACAAAAACTAACTAGACGACGCAAGATCTTATGGATTTCATCACATGCAACGAATATAATCAAATCAAATGAACGAAACCAACGAAACAAATATAAAAGAGGATGCTCACAAAGATATTTTAGCAAGATCGGACTCGATAGAAAACACGCTTGTTCCTTGTTCCTTTTGGCCATGACCTCGAACCCAAATCCAAACCAAATCCAAAACCAAATCAATTCTAACTAAACTAAATCAACCTAAACTAGTCTTGGTTAATATTCAAATAACCAAACACACCTTTGTGTGTCTTCCATGGGTTTGAACCCTCAACCGAACCTAAAACGCTTCTCCTAATATTTTTATAAACCAAATACTTCCACCAATCTTCTTATAATATTTCCCCACTAATCCAACTATCTTTAATCAAATCAAAAACCCACTAGCTTTAACAAAACTCAATCTATGCGTAAACCTTAATGCATGTGCTTTTTTCTTCCATTGATGATTCTAAATGCATCATCTAAACAATATTAAATGACTAAAAAAATCAAAACACCAAAGGTGTTTGTTTGCTTGGCCCGTTTGAACCCAAAAGAAAGAAGAAAAAAGGAAACAATGTTTTCCACTTGATTCTTGATTTACCTAACTATTTTTGAGTGATGTTTGTGTAAGTTTCAATGATCAAGACTTGAAAATGGTTGATGTGTTGGTGTTGGTGTAACCGGCCGAGTAAGAGAGCAAGAGAAAGGGAGAACAAAATTTTGAACCATGTGAATTGTGTATGTGAGACCTTTTTACTTAAACTTAGAAGTAATACCAATGCGTAATCATTACATTACATTACATAGGAAACACAAGGATTTGGAGTGTGTGTGTCCATAGCCGGCGGCTATGAGCTAGATACATGCAAAAATATATTTATTCTTTTGATTTTAATTCATATGTAATCTTTTGTTAATTTACAAATGTAACTTGTACACAAAAATGTAAGTATGTTAAATACATTAAAACGCGAGCTTCGGCCAAGGTCAAGGAACAAAGACGACAAGGTTCGCAAAATAATTAAATTTTCGACCATAAAAATAATAATGAGACGCGTCGTAAATTTTACGATGCTTAAAACGATTAACGAACGCGCGGTCAAACGTAGACTCGCGAAACGTCAAAAATAAAAATTTCAAATTTCCGTTCGTAATAAAATACAAAAATAATTATTTACGACAAATAAAATTTAAATGTCGACGTTCGTTCACACGAATTTATAAAGTAATAATTATGACGTCGAGTTCGCGATCGTCAAACACGTCATAAAAACTCGGGTTGTTACATTCCACCCACCTTAAGGGAGTGTCGTCCCGGTGCTCGTCCTTTCTTACTCGTCTTAATTTTACCTGTAGTGAGATGGTTTCCTCATTATCGAATGGCCCCACATGCTTGAATTCAAAAATCACACGATATAATTCTCGCTCTGACTATTTCGGATGGAAGGTCAACGAAACAAATGGTAATTCATATCAACAAAAAATCAGAAATATAATTACGACTGCTCTTATTATAAGAGACAAATTACGCCACGAAACATATCTAGGAAAACATAAATCGCGTCGTTTTTAAACGAAAGACTTTAAACAAAATATCAACCCAAATCTTAGTTTGGTGATCATTTTAACAAAACAAAGCGCACACCGCGACATAAAACCAAAACATACATCGCTAACCAAAACTAAAACATACGCCAATAATCAAAACCAATATATATACGTCATTATCCAAAACCAAAATACTCATCAATATCCAAAATCAAAACAAACACCGCTCTCCCGGTCTCATTAAATAATGCACCACCGGTTGTGAAAAATAGTCCGGAGTACATACGACCCCATCAAACGCATTATAGCACCATTACACATAACCACATAATCATAAAAGCACATATTCGCCTATTCGTCATTTTAAAATGACTTTATATTTCTACCTAGCTTTACTTCACCCTTGCTCATTATCGCCCTTAGCAACAATCATGCTTGCTTTCTATAATTCTTAGCAAAATAATCGCGCCTACTTATTAAGAAGCCTCAGCAATGGCCATGCTCATCACGTAGGTTCATACCCAACCGATTAATTGCTCATTATACCGGGCTTGCCAGATGGCCAAGCTTCTTGGTAATGATCTCGACTTAATCACGAATAGGTTTTAGCCAACCATAGTCATGGTTGTGGGTTAACAGGCCGTATTTGAAAATGGACTATCAAGCTTATGTACCTCTCAAACCAACCTCCATCTACATTCGGGTAAGTATACTCACCCATTCACATCCTAAGCCACATTATGGCCACACAAAAGCGACATAGGCGCTTACTACCATTCAAAAGCACATAACACATAAAGCACATATTTCACATAATTCGGCGACGATAATCCCGCTAGAAAACATATATTGTCGGAAGACAAATTGAAAACAATCAAGAAAACAATTGATCATCATGGACTCATTGCTCGTCGATGAAAATCAAAACTCCAACGTTTCCACATGGCGATTAGCACGATCGGCTCGGTCCTAACACACCACATCAAATTCTTAGATGACTCAACTAATCAAGTCGAGATAATTACGCACATTCCTAATTCAATATCGTTCGACTTAAGGCATTAGCTACTTTGATTGTTCCTCCATGATGGGAACGGATGTCGTCATTCAGCTGGAATCTCTAATCTTTTACTCCTTTTATACGCACACTAAGTCGTTAAAAGGAGTAAGGATCACTACACCTAACTTTAAGTCAGGAGTCACTTAGTGCCTTATTCTAATCCTCGACGATTTCAGGTATATCTACAACTATACTATCATTACTCTATATTTTGGGAAAAGAAGTCTTCTTCATGACCACCAATTGATACACCATTGGCCACACGCATCTAATGTAGGAGAAGTCTTCTCCACTTCTCAGTTTCAACCTCGGAATTAACCGTCTTAGCTTCTACCCACCTTGGGAATCTTTACATCTTCAAGAAGACACATTCTCGGTGTCGGTATCAGGTTTACACCATCGATAGCTAAAATCTACCATTGCTCACTAGTATACCGACTACACTTGGTCTCGACATTCCATAACAACCGCCGATCTTCATCACCATGAACTAGACTTCACTCCTTTCTAGACACACTCATTCCGAACAATACCGTAGGTATTTTCCCTTCGGGACGACTTGGTCATAACGAATTGCATGAAACTTTCTCTTTTTTTTTGGTAAAGGGAGTTACCCCGGTAAATATATTCACCAAAAAACATTATGTACAAATGGAATACGGCTGAGATACCGCATTAACCTCAAGCAACACGCTTGAAAAACTAGAGCTTATGACATGCCATAAGACACAAAATGAAACTAACTATCCATTACACAATAGCTAGAAATAAACACCAAATTCGCGAACTCCATAAGAAAAAAATCATGAAACCAGGCGAGCAAACCACCATACCAGCAGCAACATAATGGAAGAAGAGGATCCAGGTAAGGCCGCCTCCTTAAAAAACCTTTTCGAGAAAAACCCAATGGGAAAAACCCCGAAAAGGAAAAAAGAGTACGGCCCTTACCCGACACTTCCATTATGAACAATACACTGCTTGGGCACCTTCCACATATCCAGCAGCTTCCGAGATGTAGGAGAAGTCTTCTTAAATCTAAACGTAACCAGCTTTAAGCGAACCGTAGAACAAATAGATTGAACAAGCTTATCAACCGACAGAATCTTCTTTGTGAATAATCTTGAATTACGCTCCATCCAAAGAAAATAAGTCGTAGCAGCAACAACAACACGAGCAATAATACTCACAACCGAACGTCCCTTAGAGATAGGAATAAGAAACGCCAAAATGTCATCCATTTGAGGAGAGATAGAATCCATACCACAAAGAACCCGAACTTTCAACCACACCTGAAAAGAATAAGAACACTGAAAGAAAAGATGGTCATGAGAATCCGGAACGACATCAATAGGAGTAGGGTTACTTGCATAGGAATCCATAGCTGGGGTAAAAATATTTTCTCCTTTTGAAAGCTTGACTCAAACATTTATCCCAATTATCAAGCAATTTAAGGGTGACGATTTACCCGACATAGCGTGGTTCTTCCCAAATTATGCATACTTGATCAAGTTATGCATAATTGAGGACCAAACGACATCATGTCCATCCTCGTCAAAATGTTTCACCAGCATGATCACGCCACACTAAACAGTCATCACGAGACTCACTTATCTCAGGCACAGGAATAGAAACAACATCCGGAAATCTATTATACCAATCCGAAGGCCATCTCCAAGCTCCATTAGAAATAAGATCACTAACCTTATCCGTAAGTAAGAAACCGGAACGAACAATGTTTCTAACTGAAAGCTTATCTCGTAACGGACAACCCTCCGCCCACCTATCAAACCACATGGATGTTGATCTACCATTATAAATCTGATGCCAAATGAAAGGACGAACACGAGTTCTAATTTGAAGAAGCTTCCGCCATCATCCCAAAAGCTTCTACCTTGTAATTTATAATCATAAATCCATCTAACGCAAAGAGAATCCCTATTGTTCAAAATACTCCATATATGCGAAACTATCAAGGCGGTATTAAAGTCTTCGATCCGGCGAATACCTAACCCGCCTTCCTTTTGATAACAGTTGAAGTGTCTACATTACTCATCGCGTACTAACTTGTGAGTTAGTACTGCTATTAGCTAGAATGTTAGTTATGTTAGCTTTAAGGTTAGTATGCTAGGCTAACGTGACTTTGTAAAGAATTAATATAATAGAAATATACAAGCCTAAAACAGAAGATCACCTAACTCTTAAATAAGCATAACTTAGTAATTGGAATAAGCAACTAAAACTGAAACTATAAATGATAAAAGTTAGAGCGCTAGAAAAACTAAAAACTGATCAAACTCTTGGTAACATTTCATTTTAAAAAGGGCAATAAGTTCTCTGAAGACAGTAAAACTGAAAATAGGCTTAACTCTACTAAAAAAAACTAAAGAAATCTTAACATAGTTGAAATAAATAAGTGATAAGACCTAAAATGGCCCACCAGTATTAATAGTTTTAACTAACAGTACTAACTTGGAGTTAGTACTGCTAGCTGAGTTATTACTGCTACATTTGAATAACCCGCACGAAAACTAGAATAGCAGTACTAGAACTTGGAGTTAGTACTCGGTATCTTGTAAGTTTAGTACTGTTCCAAAATTCAAACTAGCAGTATTAACTGTTATAACTAAAGTTTTAAACAAGTAAATAACAGTACTAAACAAATTGTTAGCAATGAAAACATCAGATCAAGCATATAATAAGTAGTTCTATAATTGATAAGAAAAACAAGAAAAGAAGAAACTTACAACACCCTTGCTTCATAAACAGGTCTGAAGTAATAATCTACAGCTCTATTTTGTGATAATGAATCTACAAGCTCTAGCTTGTATAAAACAAGCTAGTGAGAGTCCATAAGCCCATCCAGAACTGGCTTATCATCCATAACATAAGCTGTGGTATATTTGAGAGTGATATTTGTGATTTTCTCTTTACTACTTAACTTTTTCTCTTTAATCAATGAAAACAGCTTATAAGTAAGCTGTGGTGAGAGCTTTTGAACACAAAACAATATGAGTAAGAAACTTAACACTGGTATTGTAGATTGACTTTAAAAACTTCAAACTTGCATTAAAACTTGAAAGTGTTACAAAGCTGGAAGTAAAAAGCTGTAAATGACTTTGAAATTTAAATTAAGATTAAAAATTAATTAGTTGCTATAAAAACTAAAAAACTAGATAGCCTCAAAGGCTTACAAAAAGCTCTATTTATAGCCGAAGTCTTCCTCTTGCAGCTTGCTCTTCTTTGGAGAGCAAAAACGAAGTGTGCTTGTTGTGTGAGGTAACTCCTAAAGCAAATCCCAGCCTTCAATCCCTTTTGTGCTTCTTTGAAACAATCTTAGCCATCGAAAATGTTTTGGGAATGGTGAGGGATTGCCAACATGGACTTTTATACAGCTGGGGGGGAAAATGTAGGGTGGATGAAATGATTTTGGCTAGGGAGAGAAGTGGTTTTGCAGGGAAGAAAGTATGGGCGACATACCAGTTGTAACTGGGTTTTTGGGGCGGGAAAGAAGACTTTTTGGGGAGTTGGCAGTTTGGTCCCCTCAAGTTGTATAACTTAAATGTAATCTCTACCCGGTTTGCAACTTTGGTCCCTCCTTTCTTATAACTTTGTAATACAACTTTAGACTTGGCAGTTTTAGCCCCTCAAGTTGTATTTTCTTCATTTTGATGACTTTTGACTTTGCCCTTTCCACTCCGTGCTTGGATTTGTTTGTCTTTGGTTTTCTTTTTGCTCTTTTTCTTGAATATCCGTTTCCTGCACAATACAAATGCAAACATACAAATACAATGTATTTTTGGTACGTTTTTAGTCATTTAAGTTCGCTTAATATGAAAAATGGTATGTGTAATTAAACACATATCAAAATCCCCCATACTAAGGTATTGCCGTGTCCTCACGCAATGTTATGAAGTAAACACTCAAGAAAACTAAGAATCTTGAACTCCCTCGACTAATTACCTTGAAAAGTAGCAAAGTGTTTGTCAAGGGAAACAAAAGAATAAATAGTTTTGACAAGTCCCGTTTCACCATTTTTTATATGTGCACTACTATTCCTAATATTTTTGGATTTTTCTATTTCTTTTTCTTAACTACTTGTTTGACTTCCTTTATTTTATAAACACTGGGATCATAGAATGAGAAGCGTCCGTTTAATAATCTATGGACGTCCTGACGGATAAATTCATCGTCCCCGATTTTTCACTAGACCTAAACCAAGCAATTAAACAAGATCATTTGTCAATATAAGTCTAAATGTTAAGCACTCATACTTATGACTTGTGGACTTTCAACTCCCGACATGGATTTATGATTTAAATGTGTGTACTCAATTCAATTCAACCATAGATCAACTTATTTTCATAGTCGTAATTCAAGATGAATCACGACTCAAAGCAACAACTTCATTTCATCATTTTCTTCAATTATACAAGAAACGGATTCCAGGAACCCTAATTGGTGCCATAATGGTGATTTTTGACCGTGTACCTCATTTCCCAGACCTTCTCAATCTCAAGTAAAGCAAACCTAAGAGTCATTGTAATAACCCATAAAATGGTTTACAATCCTTTATCCCATCATTAAACCTCCTTGCTTCAATATTGTGGTGAATTACAAAGCTAAAATCCATGGGTTTTTTGGCATAGCGGACCCGCAGGGTATAACGTTTCACCATACTAAGGTTCGGATTCATGAGCTAATCGGAAATAATTAAAATATGTTTTCAATACGGGTGTATATCATCGTAACCCAATATCGATTTGCATTCAAATTATATTACTTATAACATATGGGATTCACTCACATTTGTGTTGACCTTTTAGCATGTTTTATCTCACGGTAACTAATGGCACGGAGTGGGAGGACATGTCGATGTAAACCCATTTTTTTATCATTCAAACTCTTATTGTATAGATTTTGGAACTCTCATTTGTAAAAATCTCTAAAGAATTATATGAATGATAACTTATTTTCTTAAACGATCTTTTTGATTCGTTTTCATATTGTTTATGACTGTTGTACCTTGAAGTAATACCCCAGATTAGCTTCCGCTGCTATATGTAAAAATGGGGGTGTTACAAAATATGTCAAGTCTTAGTTTGATTGTTTATGTATCAAAACTTCATAAAGTTTAATCATACATATTACTTTGAATTAGTAATTTATGGAAATATTGTATCACTGTTCGGGCTATCATATTTCAGAGTCATACAGTAATCGGTTTGAGGAGCCAGGACACTTTTAAATCGTAAATCCAGCAAACTCATCAAAACTTATACCTAAATGAAACCCCTCACATAAAATTCCATAGTAACGTGATACGATAAGATTTTAAGTTTCTTCAAAAGCTAGTCGATGATAAATTACGTTAATTATATAACGTAATTATTTTATAATGCGTCGATCGATGATTAATAACGATAAATGTGTCGGGTTTTAATAAAATTGAGTCTTATAATATTATATTTTATATTTTTAAGAATGCAAAAATGACAATATATACCCTCGATTTATAAACTTTTACAAATTTAGTCCTTTATATATAAAGTATATATAATTAAAACCTTTAACTTTAAAACTTGGCAAAACAGCCCCTCATAGTTATATCTTTAGAATAATGACATTTTCAGCCCCTCTAGTTATAAATTTTAGAAAGTTACGATATATACCCCTATGCATGGAAAATGTATCGTTTTTAGTCCAAAATAAATAATATTGATATTTTTGATTTAGAAATCAATTTTTCAGGTTATATCTTATTAGAATAAGCAAAAATAAGATGTTCTAACGTAACAAAAGTTTAGAAAAATGATTCGTTAGCTAAAAAGTCAAAACGGGTCATTTTTAGGGTTTTAACCAAAAACGTCTGGGTTTGAGGATTCAAGGCTTGAACAAAGGACTTACACATGATATAACCAACCTAATAAGAGTTCTAAAACAGATCATTAGCTTATAGAACAAGGTGAGGACTTACAAACTTGAAAACATGTCAAAAAGGGAAGGTTTTGGTTCGTACGCCTAGAAACGACTTCAATGGTTTCTTTTTCTTGATTCTTGGCTTCAAATTTGCTGAGTTCTTCCTTGGTCTTCCTTGATCTTATTTAAGATTCCATTTGAGTGTATGATAAATTTTAAGGTGTGTTTGAATGGAGTGGGGGTCTCGGCTATATATAAGGTTCGCCTAGTAAGCTTTTTGTGCTCGAAGCTCGATCGGAAGATGACATGCCTTCCCTACACTAACTTGTAGGATACACCCATGGTATTTTGTAAGCTTGTGCGGAAAGCCCAAAGTGCGTCATCTAATTATCCGACCCAAGAGGCACGATTTTTTCCCCACGGTGCCAATCAAGAATTCGTTTCAAACCACGATTGATCCTTAACTTGTCTACTTTTTTTGGATGATACGCGTGGGAGTAGGCGATGATGTGACTCGTATTTAAGCATGACCTTTGCGCAATTGGTCCATTTACAAAATGGGTTCCGCGATCATGTTATGATTGCACGAGGGCACCGAATCTGGCGAAGAAGATCTAAGAAAGTGCAAACACTCGGGCGTCATTGGTGGGGAGCGCTTTTGCTTCAACCCATTTTGATAAATAATCAACGGCCACGAGTATATATTTGTTCCCTCTTGAAGATGGGAACAGCCCCATAAAATCAATGCCCCACATGTCAAAGATTTCGCAAACTTGGATAGAGTTTTGAGGCATCTCATCACGTTGCGAAATTTTGCCTTGACGTTGACAAATGTCACATTGGGTGACATAGTCGTGGGCATCCTTGTAGATCGTGGGCCAATAGAAACCTAGAATCAAGATCTTATTTAGAGCGGTGTAATTGAGGCACCGTATGTCCCCTAGTTGGGGCCACTGTGGCAAGCTTTTGAGAATTCGAGAAATTCTTGCCCTGAAACACAACGCCTAATCACTTGATCAGCACATATCTTAAACAAGAAGGGGTCGTCCCAAAAGTAGTGTTTGACGTCTTTGAAGAACTTTCTTTTCTGCTGAGACGACATCCCTTTTATCACAAAATTCCCCGCATGGTAGTTTGCAAAATCGGTAAACCATGGGGCATTATCATCACCACGAAAAGTAACCATCCTAAGTGTCTCGAGAGGAAATGTTTCCGTAATTTCCTTTTTTTCGATCTCACTTTGAGGGGATTTTCAAGTCTAGAAAGGTAGGTATGCGGCGAGATTTTCGGCTCCTTTTTTATCACGGATAACGACATCAATTCTTGAGCAGCAACATCCACCTGAAGCAATCTCGGCTTAGCATCTGCTTAAGCAAGTAAAGTATTTGAGAGCCGAATGGTCCGTATACAACATGGCTTTTGGACAAGAAGACAAAATATGGGCCCCGGATTTCTCGAAAGCATACAACCTACGGCAAGTAATTCTTTTGTCTGTTGTAGTGTAATGTGCTTGGAGCCTCAGTCATAGTTTTTTGCTTTCATAGTGGTATCGGTTGGAAGTTGCTTGGTCTACTTTGCCCTAAGGACTGCCCAAACAACAGCATAATCACTTGCCATCAAAGATTTCAAAAGGCAAGCCCCAATTCGGGAGCAACTAAATTAAGCCTGGGTTAACTTCATCTTAAGGGTTTCAAATCCTTTCGATGCATTCCTTCAGAGAGATAAACGGAGGGTTCTTTGTCAAGGAGGGGGGTCATAGGCCGGGCGATTTTTGAAAAAACCTAAATAAATCGTCGGTAGAATCCGGGCGTGACACGAGAAAACTGCGAATACCCTTCACGATGTGGGATGAGTAAATTTGCAATGACATAAACTTTTGAATTTATCAACCTCAATCTCTGATTTGAAATCTTATTGCAAATAAACTATGCCTTCCTACCATAAAATGGCATCTTTTCCCAATTTAGCACAAGATAGTGTCTTCCACACCTTTGGAGCATTTTGTCTAAATGGAATGGCAATGAGGAAAAAGAATCACCGAAAACGGAGAAATCATCCATGAAGATTCCATGGTTTTTCTCAATCAGATCGGGAAAGATTGCAACCATGCACCTTTTGGAACCGGGCCCGGTGCATTGCATAACCAAAAAGCATGCGACGATAGGCAAATGTCCCGTAAGGGCAGGTGAAGGAGTCTTCTCTTGATCAAGTGGGTCAATTGGGATCTGAAAGTAGCCGGAGAATCCGTCCAAAAAGCAATAGTACTCATTTCCGGCTAATCTTTCAAGCATCTGATCCATGAATGGGTAAGGGAATGGTCCTTTTCGAGTTGCATCATTGAGTGTCGGTAGACATGCAAAATCGGCCATCCCGTAACAAACCTAGTGGGTATTAAACCTCATTTTCCTTCAGTTTTACCACGGTATATTGCCTCCCTTCTTAGGGACAACGATAACTGGGCTCGACCTAGGGACTGTCTGAGATGGGGTAAATTAACACCGGCCTCAAGAAGTTTGATAACTTCTTGCTTAATATCCTCATGGATTTATGGGTTAACTCTGTCTCTGATTTGAACTACGGGTTTGGCATTTTTCCTCTATCAAAATCTTATTGGGTGCAAAACTTTGGATACTATCCCCTTAATATTAGAAATCTTCCAAGCTATGGCATGTTGTGTGACTTAAGAACCTTGATCAGGGCGGTTTTATCCTTATCTTTCAAGTTTTTAAACGATTATGACGGGTAATTTGTCATCACCCTCCAAAAATGCATACTCAAGATGGGATGGTAAGTCTTTGAGTTCAAGGTCGGGAGGATCTTCACATGAAGATTTGACCTTTTCAGGCACATTAATTTCACAAACTGGCGACGGAGGGAGATTTGGGTCACTATTGATCACACTTAACAATTCCTCAAGGTAAGCAGTATCTCCATCAGAATCATAGATGCCGTCAACACCCGGTGGTATTGAATCATCATGTTCAAGAAATTCATCGATCTCTTCCATTAGAAAATCACTTCCTCCGAAGGGAGTGAAAGATGGAGAGCGAGAATCGATCGTAAGGTCCGAAGTAGAAGTGGGATTACTACTTTCAAAAATTTCAAGTACTTCATGAACATATTTTTCACAAGCAATGTCAATAACATCGACTCGGTTAACCGATTCAATGATATTGTAGGAGAAAGTCTTAGTATCACCAACTTTAAAGGTTACTGATTGGTCATCGTGCCTAAGGGTTATTTGTTCACCGTGAACCTTCGATCAAGCACGTGCCGGTCCTCAAGAAAGGTCTTCCTAAGCTTAGGGGAACCCGAGGAATCGACAACGTAAATCAAAGCCCCACAAAATTCGCAAGGAAAGAAAAAACGTTCCAACGTTTCATCACCAAAACATTCCTCGACGATGCCGTGGGAGTAGAAAATCGTTTAGGTCGGCAAGTTCAAGAATCATTCGGTGTTTTGGTATAAAGCTGGAGACTTAGTCTTTCCCAAAATGGAAGAGGATTAGGTTGATTCGCTATGCCCCCGAGATTGGCCAAGGCTAAGCATCCATTCATCTCCGGAAAATCACACGGTCTTAGGAATCTGCCGGAGGTTTCCAGTTTTCTTCGGGAAACTTTTTTTAGGATAACCGCCGAGCAATTCTCGTTTACCGTGTCTTTTCAACTCAATCATCTTATCCTTGTCCATTTGAGGAGCTTTCTTACAGTTAGCGAATTGTGCAAGTTGGTGAAGAGCGTCCGCGAAACTTAGCTCGAAAATGGAGATTCCCAAAAAATCTCCATACATTTTGAAGCTAGAAGATTGTCTTTTCAAACGGGCGGAAGCTTTTCTTGTTGGCCTTTGGAAGGATAAGGCAAGGGTTGGTTTATCTTTGCCGCAACAACGGTTCACCATTTGGGCATTAGTATTGGACCACTGGAGGATGGAATGTTTTCGGTCTTGGTTTGCACCGCATCCTTTGGCACCTCGGGTTCATTTACCCTTCTCTTAGGAGGAGAAGAATTTGAGTCCATTATAGGAAAGCCACCGCTTCAGGTAGTGATTGCTTTCTGGACATAACATTTCGGGTTAGCAAGGTGTTGCTTGGAAGAGAACCCCGAAACCCGAAGTATAACGGTATACTATCTTACGAATTTTTGGTGATTCATCCGTTATATTTGCCCATTTGATTTTGGCAATATTTTGCATAAACGCGTCATTGGCTTTGACGTAGTTATCAAAATTTGGCCTTAGGACACACATTGGTGATGTGGAAACTGTGGAGCTTGAAAAAAATTGGGGTTGATTTAATCGGGGGTTGGTAAACTTGGCCTTGCTTGAAATTATTACCCCCGATTTTGGCTAAAATTGTTCCCCGAGCCCGATTTTGGTTTAAATTGATCCCCGATTTTGGTTGTTTGATGTTTGCAATTGGTTGGAAAACGGAGGTCGTAGTTTTGTTTGCGACCATCTAGGTCGGTAACTGCATTCCCTTGGTTGTAAGTTAAACTGCGGTGGCTTTGTGACACGGTATCTTGGATAGTGTCACGAAAAATGTTGAGATCGGCGGCTGGACTAAGTTGATAAGAATGACCACCCCCGCAAGTTACACAACTTTGTTCGACCGCTTTTACGGGCGCGGGAGTTTGGGATTGATTCCTTCTTTATCCAAGCGCAATTGCTTTGACCATATCTTTCAGCTCAGCAACATCGGATAAACTGCTGGGTAGAAAAACTCATCACTCCACTTTTGAAACAATGGCCTTGCTTCGTGATTGACGAACTTGTGACTTGCTCTCTGATGAATTTTTAGGCATTCTCGAGGCATTTTATCCAGGAAGTTTACCACCCCCAGCAGAGTTCAATAAATCGATCATTAGAATTTAGGGGAATATAGAATGTTACGAGTTGATGTAATTCAAAAAACCATGATGCGGGCATCCTCTAAGAAGATCGATTGAAACGGTCCCAGGCTCTAAACTTTCATCAAATTTTTGTTGAAATCTTGTGATTTCATTTCGAAGATTTGTTGTTATATAGAGGGAGGAAGAATTTGTAAATGAAGTTCGCACAAAATCCTCCCATAGTAAGAATCGATTGAGGGGCTCTTTTTCAACCAAATCCGGCTGCTCCCTCGAGGGAAAATGGGAAAAGCATAAGCTAACCCGACGTACTCGGACCGTTTAGAACTTCATCGTAAAGTGATCTTGTTGAAATATCGGATGTAGCATGTGGGTCTTCTTAGCGTGTCCACAAAATTGCTTCTTTTTGACAAGATTAAAGTAGACCAATGCTTTTATCTCAAAGAGTTCGCATGGTAATTTCGGGAACAAAACGATCGCATCCTCGTAACCCGCGTGGGTGCTTCGAGCAATTGCGCATAGTACGATTTATCAGCCAATCGTAACTATGGAGGAATTGTTATTTGGTTTCTCCCAAGATTTGGTGGTTCAACCAGAAAGTTTGTCCGGACTTGTTGTTGTCACGTTACTACGGGCTTGAGAACGAGTGCGCATGCACAAAATAGAAATATAAAAAGAAAATTTACACTAATTTTTTTTTTTTTGGTTTTTTCAATGATTTATTCACAATGTATTTTACCGGACAATGAGATAAGACAACTTTAACCAAATAATCTACTTACTTCACGGTAGCTCTCAAAAAGATAAACGCACAGGTGAGCGGAGAGTAAGAATAACGCGAAAGCTTATTTTCGCCTTTCGGTTCGTAGGTCTTAACAACCCTCCTTATACCCACTTTATAGTTTGTTTAACTTTTCAAGGTGAGCCGTATGTCGTAAGAGACACAAATGGCAAGTTTTTGAATCTTTTGTTCGAGTTGGGAACCAATAAGTTCACCGGAAGTTATTATGATAATACCTCAATTGAGAATATTATATTTTGGTATTTTTACCAATTTGGTGAAATTTTTTTTATTTTCGTTTTATGGACAATGGTTTTTATATTTTTTTGGTTTTTTTTTAATATGATAATTATACTAATAAAAGAAAATGAAAAATATTTTTGTACTTTTTATATTTTTATAGAAGAAAATATTCAAACACAAATTGTCAAATGTAACAATAATCTTTTTCACAGCCTCCCCGGCAACGGCGCCAAAATTTTGGTTAGCTTCAACTCACCCCTATTTATATCTATAAATACAAACAAATATAAATACACAACAAGGATCAGGATCCGCGAGATCAATAAATTCCACGGAAGCATAAGATGACTCCGGGTTGTTATGTCCCAACGAGGCTTGAATGGAAAATCGGATTACGGATTGATGAATTAATGACAAAGATGTGAATATGATTGGGCACTAACACTGATAAGCAAATGCACAAGAAGAGAGGCAAGGAAAATAAGCTGGAGCAGGCATAAAAGCTATGAAATGGTACAAAAATCTTAAAACTTTTTAAACTAAGACACAAATAAAGCTGGAATGATCATAAAACAAAACAAAATAATGCTAGACTAACTTAAATAACAAATTCAGCAAACAATTAAGCTAAGCGAAGCAATAGAACTAAGGCAGTAACGAACAACCAACACAGAATGCTAGCATATTAACCTAACAAGAACTAACTTTGCTTGGGTTAGTACTGCTAGCTTTAAGTTAGTACTGCTAGCTTAAGGTTAGTACTGCTAGCTTAAACAAAACACAATTAAACAAAAATAAGCAAATAAGCTAAAAACATTATTTATCTAACCCTAATAAGCACTCAGTAATAAGAATAAGCAACTAGAATAAACTACAATGGCAAATAAGCTAAAAAGCTACAAACTGATACACTATTGAAAATACTTTGAAAAGGAAAATAAGCTTAAATAAGCTTACTCCTAAAAACAGTAAAGGAAAATGGTTTAATCTACTCTAAAAAGCTAAGTAAATCTTAAATAAGCAGAAAAAGGGAGAGGGAGGAAATAATAAGCTGATACTTAAAATGAATCACAAGTACTAAACAGTTTTAACTATCAGTACTAACTTGGAGTTAGTACTGCTAGCTTTAAGTTAGTACTGCTACCTTTGAAATCCAAGAAAATGAACCAGCAGTACTAACTTGGAGTTAGTACTGCTTGTTCTAGATATCCCTTAAAGTTTTCAAAAATCATTTTTCTTTTCATACTGATTAAAAACAGATTATCCAATAACCAAATAAGACACTTATAAGCAGACTTTAATTAAGAATAAGCACTTAAATAAGCTAAATTTTTCTAACAGTGTTAACTCAAAACTAACAGTTTTATTAAATGAACTAACAGTACTAACTAAGAAAGTGACACCAACATATTCCAGAAACTAACAAATAAGCAAAACACAGGCACTAAACATCATATAAAGCATAACAAGCAAATGTAAAGTAACAAATAAGTACTATAAGCAGTCTGCAGTAACTAAGAAACAAGAAAAGAGAAACTACAACACCCTTAAGCGTCAAAACAGGGGCTAAAACCAAGGAAGCTACAAGCTCTCAGCTTGCATAGCACAAGCTATGGTTCCAATAAGCCCATCCAGTTCTGGCTATCACCATAAAATAAGTTGTGGTGTATTGTTGGAGGAGTGATATTAAAATGATTTTCTCTTATCTAATTAACTTTTTAGGTTCACTTAGTTAAAACAGTTTGTAAACAAGCTGTATTGAGAGCTTTTGAACACAAAACAACACAATTAAGAGACTTAAAACTTGGAATTGTAAATTGACTTAAAAACTCGAATTTTGCATTAAAACTTGAAAGTGTTACAAGGCTGAAAGTAAAAGCTGTAAATGACTGAAAATAAGCTAAGATGTATTAAAAATTAACAACTAACTAACTCTCAACTCCCTAACAGTACTCACTAAGATTACAAAAGACTCTATTTATAGCCGAAGTCTTCCTCTCTTGGACTTCTATCTCCTCTTTCTTCTGTATTTCTTTGTAGAGACAGAAACCAAGTGTGCTTGTTGTGTGAGGTGATTCTAAAACAAATCCCAGCCTTCAATTTCTTTTGTGCTTCTTTGGAGTCAATCATAGCCATCGAAAATACTTGGGAAGGGTGAAGGATTGCCAACATGGCACTTATACAGCTGGGGGGGGGTAGAGGAGTGGTTGAAATGATTTTTTTCTAGGGTGTTGAGTGTTTTGCAGGGAGAAGGTATGGGACGACATGCCCAAGTTGTACCTGGGTTTTTGTTGGGCGGGAAAAGTGGAGTTTGGGTAGGTTGGCAGCTTTGGCCCCTCACTTCTTATAACAAACTTCGCCCAGTTTTGCAATTTCGACCCTTGTCTTTTTCTTTTGTAATACAACTTAAGGTTTGGCAGTTTTAGTCCCTCAAGTTGTATTTTCTTCATGTGGCTGACTTTGGCATTGGATTTGGCTTTGACTTTTCCATCCCGTGCTTGTTTTGGTCGTTTTTGGCTTTCTTTTTGAATATCCGTTCCTGCACAATTCAAATGCAAAACATACAATACAATGTATCTTTGGTACGTTTTTAGTCTTTTAAGTCCATTTTTAATGGAAAATGGTATGTGTAATTAAGCACATACCAGGTTACAAGTAAAATAGAAGAAGGATGGAATCTTCATTAGCCAAGACAAATATGTGGCTGATATATTGAGGAAGATTGATTTTGCCACTGTAAAGACAGCAAGCACTCCCATGAAATCTAACAAGGCATTGATCAAGGATGAAGAAGCTGATAGTGTGGATGTTCATTTATACAGATCAATGATTGGATCATTGATGTACTTAACCGCTTCTAGGCTAGACATAATGTTTGTTGTTTGTGCTTGTGCAAGGTTCCAAGTTACTCCTAAAATGTCACATCTTCATGCTGTGAAGAGGATCTTTAGATACTTGAAAGGTCAACCTAAATTAGGCATTTGGTATCCTAGAGATTCACCATTTGACTTGGAAGCTTTTTCTGATAGTGATTATGCCGAAGCTAGCCTTGAGAGGAAATCCACAATAGGAGGTTGTCAATTTCTTACCAAGAGGTTGATTTCATGGCAATGTAAGAAGCAGACTATAGTTGCAAATTCTACTACTGAAGCAGAGTATGTTATTGCTGCTAATTGCTGTGGACAGGTGTTATGGATTCAAAATCAAATGCTTGATTATAGGTTCAACTTCATGAACACCAAGATTTTCATTGATAATGAAAGCAAAATTTGTATTATGAAGAATCCAGTGTTTTACTCTAAAACCAAGCACATAGAGATTAGGCACCATTTCACACAGACCACAATGTTGCCAGATCTTCTCACAAAGGCTTTTGATGTTAGCTGCTCTGTATATGTGTATTGGCATAGCTGATAATACACATAGAAGCTTTGTTTGAGGGAAGGCTATATGGAACTATGTGTATAAGTGCAGCGGATTATACATCATGGATGCTTAGAATGGAGTGCAAGAGCTGCCAAGTGATGAAAATGGGTTAATTCTGGTAACTGATACTTAGTACTGCTAAGCTTAAAAGTTAATACTGTCAGTTATTATGAGCAATATGCAAGATGTTTTGGATTGTGTTTCTTTGTGTTTGGAACTAACATTTTGCAGGATTAGAGCTTAAAGGTTATTTGATTAATAATGGATATGCTGATTTGGTGTGAATGCTGGTGACTTTGTTAATACTGCTGATGTTTCACATGTTGGTTTTCACCACATAACAAATGGTCATCAATTCACCATGTCTAACAGACAAGAAAGAATTGGCTATTCCAGGGCAAACGGCGACTGGTAAAGAATTCTCAAATCCGTTGATGGCTGGTAGTTTGCCAAAAACTATAAGTGCGAAAGTTAGTACTGCTAGTACAAACTTAGTACTGCTAGCCTAACTTAGTGCTGCTAAAGTTACCGTTACTAAATACTGTTCAGGGGTAATTTTTGACAAATTAACGGCTACTTTCATCTTAAGTTTCCTTTAGTGCCTATATAAGCCTATTAATCAAACAATATATTTTTCAAATACCAATTGCTCATAATTTATCAAACCCTAATCGATTTTCACACCGACAAATTCAATTATTCATGGCTGATCTTGCTTTTGTAAACCAACATAACATGGTCGCGTATTTGGAAAAGAGGGATGAGAATGCAGAATTTCATCAGATAGTGGACTTCCTCTCTACATGTTCAATCAACTACGCTCTCACTGTAAGTCCCACTATCTATGCTTCTTATATTGAACAGTTTTGGAATACTGCCACTTACAAAACAGTCAATTCAGTGAAGCAAATACATGCCATAGTTGATGGCAAGGCAGTAGTAATATCAGAATCATCAGTGAGGAATGATCTTCTCTTTGATGATGAGGATGGTATTACTTGCCTCACAAATGCTGATATTTTTGAAAACCTTGCATTGATGGGGTATGAATAACTTTCAACAAAACTTACTTTTCAAAAAGGTTCATTCTTTCAACAATGTAAATTCCTAATACATTCCATCCTTCATTGTATAAGTTCAAAATCAACTGGCTGGAATGAGTTTTCAACTATTTGGCTTCAGCAGTTATATGTTTGGCAAAGGGTCAAAAATTTATTTTTTTAAAATTGATTTTTGATGGTATGTTAAGGAACTTGGATTCAAAGAAGTTTTTAATGTATCCAAGGTTTTTACAACTCTTTTTGAATAACTAGCTTAAAGATTTACCAGAACCTTTTAATGATACTTATGACACACCAAGTCATACTAAAAAGGTTTTCTCAAATATGGCAAGGCAAAGTAAATGTTTTTCAGGAAAAGTTACTCTACTTTTTGACTCCATGTTGGTGCAAAACCATGCAACTGAGGGTGAAGGTTCAGAAATACCCCTGAACCCCAACCCACACCCTCTATCTTACAACCAAATGTTTCAGAACCTCAAATAGCACCACTTCGAACTGAAACACCTCCAACAGTTTCCCATGAACCTCAAACTAAAGCTCACATTGAGCAAATACTCCCATCTTCATCTACATATCAAAGAAACACAGAAAGACACAAAAACATAGGAGAGCCAAACAAGTCACTGAGTTACCTCAGACTAGTGTGCCTCTAGACCTTGGAGCAGATGAGGCTGTCCATAAGGAGGGGGTGACAGTGTGGAAAGGGCTATCACTACTGATGCTAGCTTAGTTGCAGCACAGGATAGTGATAACATTATTAGGACCCAAACCTCGGCAATGCCTAATGTTGACATTCCTCAGGGAATAGATACAGGTGGCAGTCCCAGGTGCCAAGAAACCATGGGGGGTGCTCTTGCTTAGACTAGGTCTGAGAGAGTGCTTGAAAAGCCCAATGAACCACCTCTCTCAGAAGTTCACACATCTGAAAGTGGGGAGCGCAACATGGAACATACTTTTGAATTGATGGACACTGTACCGCCTACACCCCATGATTCACCTCTCACAAGAGGTTACACACCTAGAAGTAATGAGGGTAGGCTGAAATTGAAAGAATTAATGGCTATGTGTACAAAATTGTCAAAGCAGGTGCTTGACTTGGAGAAAGAGAAGGATGCACAAGCTGTGGAGATCCTCAAACTAAAGCAAAGATTCAAGAAATTAGAAAGAAAAAGGAAGTCAAGCATCTCAAACCTAAGAAGGAGGATATACAGGCAGGTTGAGTCTTCTGATAATGATTTGGATGATGAGGATGCATCCAAAGAGGGGAGGACAAGTGACAAGACGAAGCCAATGTTTAAAGATGGTAATTTTGATGATCTTGATGATCTGGTGGATGAAGGAATGGCTTTTGTTCAAGAGAAATATGTAGAGAACCAAGGAAAGATTAGTGCTGATGATACATAAGTGGTAAAAGGAAGTGGTGACACAGAAGTTCTTGATACTGAAAAAGCAGTTAATATTGCTGGTGAGGGAGTTAGTACTGCTGCACCAAGGACTCCTCCTATAATAACAACAGTCTTTGATGATGAGGATGTTACTAACTATAGCTATGGCTCAGACTTTGATAAAGATGAAGGAAGAGAAAGCTAAGGAGAAAGGAGTTACTATTAAAGATGTAGAAGACTCTTCTTGACCTATCAGATCAATAACTACACTTTAACCTCTTCCAACCATTGATCCTAAAGAAAAGGTAAAGGTATTCTACAAGAGACTAAACCTATGGAGAAGACAAAGAAAAAGGTTCAAGGTGATGCACAGATATAAAGAGATGCTAAAGTAGCCTTATGACTTCAAGCAGAATTGGATGAAGAGCTCAGATTAGAAAGAGAAAGACAAGAAAAGGCTTCTAAGGTTGCTATAGCTGAAATGTTTGATGAGGTACAGGAAAGGATAGATGTTGATTATGAACTGGCTGCTAGAATGACACAAGAAGAAC
>BQNB010085819.1:0-28360 GCA_026074375.1 Tanacetum coccineum
TACAAAGGCATCTAAACTCTAGAAAACCCTAACCCTAAATCTACCTTTTGGCTCCTCTTTGGTCGACGAAGGCATACAAGCAGCAATCCCTTTTGTTCGTGATCACAAGCTAGTACAAGGTATTCCAAGGGTCGTGGTTAAGTTATTAAAAGTGGTGTTGGTTTGTTCGTTGAGAGTTAGTAACGAACAAGGGTTTCACTAGTTTTGGTTCGAAGCACACGCCTTGTTTTCTCCTTGAGCTTTGTGAGCAATCCTTTGTTGATTATCTCTTATATATGCAATTTATGTGTTGATAGTTGTGTGCTTGAAAAACCTTAAAAACAAAACAATTTGGTTTACTTTCTGATATACATCAAAGAATCTAGTAAAACCTTTATAAAATTTATAAAGTGAATGATAAGGCATGAGCCATGTTTAGGCTAAGGTATTAAGTGTAGAACTCAGCCCCTTTAGTAGCTTAGATGCGTGGGTTAGATAAAAAGGAAAACGTATATGTGTTATTAGTATAAAACGCAGCCATACTTGAAACTTTTGTGTGCATTACACGACCTCTAGACGTTTAAAAACGAAACGAAATTATTTTCATAAATAGGACATATAACGAGTATTTTGCCCCTGGAATCACTGAATTTCGTCAAGTAAGTAAGAAGTTATAAGGCCTCAAAGTTAGACGTGCAAAACTGTCATTTTTCCCATTGCCTTGTAAACAGTCAGCGAGCACTTTTCTTTGAATTATTATGACGAATTTACTAGAAGGAATAACGAACTAAATTATGTTAAATACAGCCTGAAGTGTTGTCTTTAATGTGGAATAAAAATCACCCATTTTCGTTTAGTAACCAGCTCGTGGTTTGTAGTTAAAAAGGGGTGTTCGTCATGAGTGTCGACAAACTGTCGAACACTTAGTGTGCACCTAGTCAAGTCTGCCCAACGTGCATCCCCATCTTTCGACCACTTTTTGACCCTGTTAACGACCCCGTCACACAAAGTTTATAAAAGATGAAATAAAGCTAGTAGGTCCTAGTTTACTAAAGTATTTTTGTTTCGTCCTAATATTGAGTATCGAGGTCACAATCTGATCCCAAAACTCTGACCACACAAACGATACATGCTGAAATAACCCTTTATTTTTCTAAGTGTAAAAACTGTCCTAGTGCCACGCGTATGTTTAGGCCTACTTTTAACCCGTTAAACGACCTTTTTGGACACGACTTATTTAACGAAAGTTGTAGACGACATGGTCAAGTTTGCAAATATATTTTTAGTTATCATTATCGTTAACTAGCGAATTTGTAATTACATTGTAAAACTCCAAGTCGTCGAATATTAAATCTTGATAATATATATACTTAACTCAATTAGTAAACGTCACTATTTCGTCTAATTATTTGACACACTTAGAGACTAAACCAAGGGCTGATCTAAACTAACATTTTAAAGTATATGTAACCTAGTCTCCTAAAAGTCCGAAGTCATAAATTATGTACTTATATTTTGACCGCGTTGACCCAATAAAGTCAACCATTTAAATACGAGAAACCATTTTTAAACGTTATTATTTTAAATAAAGTTCAAGCACACACTAGGGACGAGATTGCAAGTATTTAGTTTATTATTTTTCCATGTAGTAAATATGTATTATTTTTCAATAGGTTACGGATAAAGTCTTTTGCATCGTTCTTTGTGCCACTACCTTGCTATTCTGTTATCATTACTTGATGTGAGTTTATAGTCCCCACTTTTATACTTTTTCAATCATTTATCAAATCTCGAGGATGAGATCATGTTTGTTTTACAAAATAGATGCAAGTACATTATAAATTCAAATATTACGAGTTTGCCTAAGTAGATATAACCTACTATGCTCATCATCATGAACTGTCAATTGCATAGATGTAATTGTCCCACTTATGCTCATCTTCTGAACTGTCAATTGCATAGATGTAATCTGTAATTGCCCTCTTAATGGTGAGCGCGAATATATGAATATATCTATTGGGAATAACATCCGTTATTTTCGGGGGACACGTAGCACTCTAGCTAGTTTACCGGTGCCAGAAACGCGAATGTCTACCAATAGAATAGATGTTACGGGTTTTTGAACAAAAACTAGGGCACAAACATACATATGTATTATCAATCATAAAATTATATTTGTATACGAATCTCAACTTTATCAATCGTACAACCTATTGATCAAAAGAATTTGTACTTTCAAACAGGTGACAATCCTATTCAATTTAACCAAACAACCACAAACCCAACCCCCCATACTTAATGACCTAATAACCATAAAACTCATTACAACCTTAAATTTCATTCAACAAATTTTTATTACTAATCCTAAACAATAAAACCTAAATCCAATCACATATTTACTATAACATAATTCCACCAAAACCTTTACCAATAAAAACACATAAAAACTCCAAAACATCCCACCAAATCACTCATAAAAAAATCATCATAACCACACTAGAACACACACTTAAGATCTCTTTCATAAATCATAACTCCTTACCACACAATTTATAAAATATTGTTTTAACACAACTACAAACCCAACTTTTAACTAAGCAGCTCGCTACAGAGTTATCACTGAGAAGCAACCACACAATATATGTCAGATAGATATTCACTCCAGCTCGGTCGCCGAATTGAGCTAGGTCATATGAGAGAGAGATAGAGATCCTATATCAGATATGTAGTTAGTTTAGCGCAGTCGCTCTCTCCGCCGTAGTTAACTGTCCTAGAGTGTGTTGTTTGTTTAAAATATGCCGTTTGTCTTGTATTGGAACCGATATGTAAGCCTAATTACTAAACTATTCATAATTCATAATAAATTGTGCGGACAGTACCTATCACATTTAATGGGAATGTAACTTGCTTGGTGATTACGCGTCAGTTGATTTTTTACTGGCAGTGATACTTCGTCTCTCTAGGTAGAAATCAATATCGCAGGCCGCTGTCGCATATCGTCGTGGTGACGAGAGAAGACGAGATGCATGTATTCGTGCTGTAGATTTAGTTGGTAGTGGTCGTGAGATATTAGATGTGAGCGATACCCCACACTTCGCTATCTCTGTCCACGCTCGCCTCACGCTCGTCGCGGCAATGGATGAAAAAAGCGCGGAAAAAAAAAAAATGAAGAAATACAAAGAGAGAGAAAGAAAGTATAAAGATAAACCGTTTAGAAACTATCCGTCGACCCAAGATCCGCGACTCCCGACCTATGACTCTCGTTTGAATAACGCTGGCAGTGCCGCAAATCATTGATGTAGTGTGTAATGTGACGAGAGTGAGATGGTATGGCGCCGCATTTGGGCCTGGTGCTGGGGGGATGGTAGGCGTCATGTAAAGTTTTAGGATGCTTGGCATGATTTGGGAAGTTTACCATTACGGGAACGGACGCCAATTACGGTTGTTGATTTTCTTCGATCGAATGATGACAAGACGTTCTGTAAATGGTTGTGTCCTTAAATCATGGTAACGGTCAGGAAAAAAACGGTTGTTAGAATTGTATCTTACGTCTTAACTTATTTGTTTTGATTTTTTCATTTAACAATAATTTCTTCAATCTCACTATGATTAACCGTTGGTTTTTTTGCGAAGAATGAGGAATTGTTTCGAGGTTGCATGTCTATTCGTTTATTACCGTCCAGGTATGCCATGTTTAGCTGCCTGTTGGTTTAAGGATTTTGGTTGATGAAATGAAGTTAACAGGTTACTACCTCTTATATCATTTTTTAAACCATTGGTTAAATTCGCATATGAGGATATTTTTGTGATCGACACATTTTATTCGCTCGTTACGGCATGTATGTGTGCTTCTGCTGCTTGTTGGAGTGGATAATTGGAGTGAAAGATTGTAGAATGATCAAAGTATGCTTTTTCCATACGAAAAAACCAATATTTCCCTTAATCACTTGTTATTCTTGGCTTTAGTCGGTGGAGATGGTAATTTTTCCTTACAAGATTATGATAGAAATGTTCGATCAGCAAATTGAAAATTAATTACATTCGTACAATAGATTTTTTAGTGGTTGAGTGATTGAGTGTTTTTCATCTTCTATTTGTTGGAGGTGTTTGGTTGTTGTCATGCAAATACGATGAATAATTCCTCTAATGGAAAATATCATTTGGGATACATTTTAATAAACTTCCTCAAAGACTACTTGAGGACAAGTAGGATTCAAGTGGGGGGATATTTAATGACATCAAATAACGTCTATTTTATAGCGTCATTTATCCCATGTTATTAACCCATTTTGTATAGTTATTGCAAAGAATTGTTACTTAATCGTTTATATTTGAGAATTGCAGTAATTATGGAGTAATTGGTGAAAGTTAGCAAAAGGCGCGCATTTTGGAGCTTAAATGAAGATATTTTGAAGATTACTATTCTGAAGACCAATACGTTGTATCCATCAAGGAAGATACGGCGTATCTGTGCCTGCACTCACCAAAGACCACAGAGGAATAAAGCTCAATACGCCGTATCCAGAGATACTCAATACGCCGTATTCAAGATATAGTATGTGAATATTCTGGAAGATATCAAGCGTGGTCCCTACTCTAAGAAATCCCCAATACGCCGTATCCAACACTTGGATACGCCGTATCCAACTGACTTCCAGACCTTATAAATAGAAAACTCAAAAACGAGTTTTTAGTGTGCTAAATCATATTCTCGATACCTAAACCATAAAAGTCGATTTTCAGAGGAGAAAAAGAGTAGAAGAGGTCGAGCAACGTTATCAATTCCATAGGAGACAACTTGTAATTCCATATACTTTAGTAATCGTTCAGTTTTTGGTATCATTCGTTAACTCGGTTAGTTTACCTTGGCTAAATATTTGCTCTCGTATTTATTATGACGTTTGAAGGCTAATACCTTTGGGTATTATCCATTATTATGAAGATCTGAATGTTTGGTATTTATTTTTTCTCGATTTCTTGATTTATCGTTGTATGCTTGTTTATGTTTATCAATTTATACTTGTTTACGCGCTTTTGTATACGACCTATCATTCAACTGGATTTAGTGAAGCCGACCAAGTAGATCTAGAGTCCAGGATAGCTCTCCATATAGTGGTTTATACATCTAGAATTATAGTTACACAAATATTGTCCTTCTAAGTCCGTGTCTAGGATACGCTTTGGGCTTAACTAGTTAATTGGATATTGCCAATGGTTTATTGATCGTGTTGACTAGCAGGTGACCTAGATAATTCAACAAGTAACGTTCTGATTCCATTGGATAGTTGGACAAGTGGACTACTAGTGTATAAATCACCATTAAGTGGTAAGTGGGTAAAGTCTCTATGAGCTAGGGTTTAACAAGATCACCATTGCTTTAATCCCTAAGATAGATTATAATTAGCGAATAAGGATGCTTTATGCAGATGCTTTAATTGTGACAGAATTAATGTGTCTATGTCTTAGGATGATGTAACGCCTAAGTCTTAAGAATGATATGCCACCTCGAGAGAAGAAATCATTGCACTTAATAAACAAACCAACTTTCTAATCGGATTAATTATGGTTAATATAGTTTTCTTATATTTAGCTCGACCGCTCTTTTATCTTCAGTTAATTAGCTTGCGTGGGTTAAAGTCCCTTGAATTGATTGTAGTCACCAACCAAACCGTGCCAGTCTCTCAGGCTGAAAACCCCCTTTTCCCATTAGAATTAAGATTAAGACTGACATAGATTTAAGATATAATAGAATTAACATAGATTAGATAACCATGATATTAATAAAATTGATAGATTTAACCTCGCTTCAAGTGTTCGACACCCTACTTGCCACGAAACTACTACCGATCGGGTACACTGCCCGTTAAAGTGTTGTTTTTGGTTTAGTCGGCAAAATATAAATTTAAAACTTGAATCAGTTAAATATACACCACACAATGACACATCATGTACCAATTGTTAAATATATAGAGGAAGGGAGTGTTGAACGCACAATTTTAACAAATACCACTTATTATGAAAAGAATTTGACATTAATAGTTCTTTTTGAAAAATTATGTTCAACGGTTTTTGAAAACCTGATAGAAGACTTATCCTCTATTTTAGAGTAGGTGCACTGAAACGTACACTTCCTTAGGACATTTGGGACCGGGTTGCAATCGGATGTGATTATAAACCATTGGCTTGCTAATGCTTTTATCATGTGGTTTTTAAATACAAGCCATTGTCATGAGCTCAAAACTTTTGATGTTTTGTATAAAAGCTCAAGACCCTAGAAAATTGACTTTCTCGTTGACAGGATAAGTTATCGTTAAAGATATACTTTCCTTATATTGAAGTCCGAGTTATGCACTGAGATGTACATAAGTCATTGAGAAAATTTAGAAATGACATGTTTTAAAGCGTTTGAACTCTTGCTCAAACTTCATTTACACACCCGTGTCAATGTTAATCGACATTTCTAGGTGTGTAAATGTTATCGATTCCAAGAGACATGTCGAGAAGATTCTTTTTGGTATTTTTGATATTTTTTGATTTTATCTTTCGTTTTTCTAGATTTTATATTCTTGTATTTTCTTTTTCTTGGTTTTATAAATCAAAATAAAGAGAAAAATCAAAAATATTTACAAGTCGAAGTTTCCATCCGCAGTGACAGTTGTTGCTAGAGTTAAAGTAGATAAAGCTAAATCTGGTTGTTGTTGACGTTTATAGGATGCATCAGCAGTAGTAACAGCGGAAGACTTCGACACAACTGTAGTAGATCCAGTGAAATATTCTTCAAACATCAAACTAAATAGCAAATCCAGCTCATTTGACGTTGTTACTGTCTCAGCTGTATGAGGAACATTTTTTCTTGACTTTGGTAATCGGGACTTGATCTGTCTTGTTCAAGTGCCGTCGTCGAACATTGTGGAACGGGGTCAGAACTGACGTGATCTGACGCCATAAGAGGCAATTCGTCAAAATTAACATGGATAGTCTTAACAATCAATCTTGTTCTCTTGTTATAAACTTTGTAAGCTCTTGACATGGTGGAATACCCTACAAAAATACAAGCATCTTTTTCTTTCATCTTGTCAAGATTCTCACCATCTCTGACGATATAACATAAAGAGCCAAAATGTGAAAAAAATTTACAGACGGTTTTCGGCAACTGATGATGTGGTAAGGAGTTTTCTCATGTTGAGGAATTACAAGTGAACGATTCTGAGTAAAACATGTTGTGCCAATTTCTTCAGCCCAAAAGAACAAAGGAACTTTAGCGGCGCTTAGCATTGTTCGAATATCCTCAACTAGAGCACGGTTTCGTCTTTCGACAATGCCGTTTTGTTCAGGTGTTCGAGAAGTGGACGTTTGGTGTTTGATTTGTAGTTTCAGGTGTTGTTTGAATATTTGAATGAGTTGTATCTGCAGCAATGTTCCTAACAAGTACAAAATACAACATAATAGACTCTTCTAAAGTGCTTCCAATGCTAAAGATGACGTCTTTGTCTTTTAGTCTTGATAATTGTACTCCAGCTTGGATCTTCTGTGTCTTTACTTGTTCTGTAACCATTATAGTTTGCATGAGTAGGATTAACTTCCCCCAATTCATGCAACATGTCTTGAAAAGCTTTTTTAACTTGTTCTCTGAGAGGATTTCTTCCAAAAACACTTCATCTTCTTGTCGTCTTTATCCTGCATGAATCTTCCTAAGAAGTCTTATGGCATCTCCATTTTCTTGATTCACCAGGAGCTTTGCGACTAGCATCATTGTATGAGTTCCCCTTAACATTGATACTCCTTCTCTAACAGGCCATCGGAGTTGTCTATTCCCTTCTCTGTAGATACATGATGCACTCCACATGAATCATATAGCTTCTAAGTTAAATCATGAATATGGCTTTTGAGTTCCTTAATCATCATCTGTTATTTGGTTCAATAATCTTCTTAACTAACCCATATCTCTCTTTCTTTTTCATCTGTTGGTTTTGTTGAATTGAACTTCTCTTTAACCAGATTCCATAGCATCACTAAGTCATCCTTGTCAAAGGCTTTCAGCATATCATCAAAGAATTGATGTACCTCAGTATGTTTCCAAAACTCTTGATGATCTTCCAGTACTTTCTCGTGCTTTAGTGTAAATCTCCCAGTCAATTATTGGATATTTAGTTGGTAAGGATTCAATATTTATCCCTTGATCTGGGGAACTATTATCATCATTTGTTGTAGCTCTTCTTGTGATAGTTCATCAGCTTCTTTATCTCTTGGTTCTTCAGCTAGTTCTGAGCTTTCACAGTCTTTTGCCTCTTAGAACTTTCTTAATCAAGTTCTTCTTCTGCAACCCTTTTTAAACTTCCAGCTGCTAACTCAGGAACTGCTCTGTCAACTTCATTCTCTATTGGAAAAAAGTGTTTACACTCCTCATTGTTGTTTCAAACAAAGTCTTGATCTCATCAAATGAATAACCTCTCAACTGTTGTAGTGTATAACCTCCTATGTGCTTGATATAATTAGACATATAGGATCTCTGTTGAGCCTGTATGGGTGGCTTGTTCCTCCTTTCTTCAGCTCTTTTTGCAAACAAAATACCTCTTTCTCTGATTGATAAGCTCTGCAAGCATTCTTGCTTGGTCAGCTTTAGTGTACTTTTCTCTTTCCTCTACTTGTAACCTCTGCACTAACTCTTCATCAGCTTGAACTCTAGCTTGTATGTCTTCCCATTCTTCAACATTAAAAGAGCTAGCTGCTTCATGTACCATGGCAATCCTCTACCTCTTTTCTTCCTAAAGTTCAGCTTGCAATCTCACAACTGCTTCAAAACCAGGTCTTTCTTGTTATTGCTGCAACTTTGTCTTGGTGTGTACAGTTTTGATTCATCCATTTTACCTTTACCTTGGGCTTTAACTTGCACTCTTCCACGATATACACATCTGTCTCAGCATAGTAAATCTCATCAGCGTAGGAACTATATATTTCTTGTAGGATGACAGTACTTAAAACAGCAACAATTGAAAGTAGTAACTGCGTGCACCAGACAGTAGGAAAACTGGACTGCTAGTACTAACATATTTTCTCGCAGTAAAAATTCTTAGCAGCATCAATCTCAAAGCAACTCCTATCATGCTCATACCTCCCCTGAATCTCTACATCATGTTGTACCAATGAAATGCTAGGATCTTGATCATTTTCTGCTATTCTTCTCCCCTGTTTGAAGATCCTCCAAATCATTTCTTCATCAATGACACAATTCTTGCCTTCTTCTAGATGGGGCTGGGATTTAATGTTTTCTCCAAATTTTTCACCTTCTTAATAAGCCTAGTATAAGCAGCACCATATATTTTCTTGGCCTGCTTCAAGTTTGTCTCCAAGCTCTCCCTTTTTCCTTGACAATGTTGTACAATAAACCATCAATTCTTGGAGTGTCATACTGTCCTCCCCACTTCCAGTGTGTTAACTCTTGAGAGACGTGGGATTATTAGACTGTTTAGACAACCTTCTCAAACCTAGTGTTGAGCTGGTCTGTCCTCTATATGGTGTTCTTTGGCACTGGGATACACCTGAACCAATTCTCTGCAGGAAATAGGGTCATAGGGTTATTGTCATGATTGGAGTCCTATTTATGTTACCATTGCCCTGCTCTGCATCTAAGCTAGTAGCAAGTTTGTGGCAGCCCTTTTCCTTACTGTTCCCCTCTCCTCATATGGACAGTCTCATCTACTACAATGGGTTGAGGTAGGATGATCCTGGGCTTGAGGAACCCATTATTCCTGTCTGGTTGTTCTCCTAGAGGTTGTGAAATTGGTTGGTCGTATGGTTGATGAAGCACTAAGTGGGTGTGTGTGAGACTAACTGTGTGAGTTGATTCCTTTACTGAACAACTGAACCCCTGAAATCGTTACAGGAAAAAAGAATATAATGTTTTTACCAGTATAACCCTTAGATGCCTCTTCATATTGCTAATAAGAGTTTTTGTTATGGGTTAGGAGCAATTTAGCGCATTATAAAAGTCTTGTGGAGGTATCGAAGCAGTTCTCTTGTGCTTGTGCATAAAACTTGAAATAAATATTCGGATACATTAAAAATCTTGTGTTTACTATCCAAGTTTTTCACTATACCATCAAAAATCAGTTTAGAAAAATTAAATTTCTTATTAGTGGCCAAGCAAATAATATCAGTTGCTATATTGCTAATAAATTGTTCCCAAGAGGTTTTTTTAGGACTTAGACAATGTAGGATGGTATAGATGAGAAATATCCATTGAGGGGAAAAGTATCCTTTTTTTAAAGATCAATTTGTAGAGTGACACATACCCCACCATTAAAGAAAAGTTATTCAAAACTTTTGTAGTGGCAAAGAACTAACTACCATCAGCATCTGCTAATTGGAGATGCCTCCTTGACAAAGTACACAACTCATAATCAAGCTTACCAGTTTAAAGAGTTCCTTTACCAGTATTTTCCCTCTCTTTGGCTCCTTCCCTCCAAAGTAACATATCTCATCAAAATCCTAAAGTATGAGAGATAGGGGAATGTTCCATGTCATGTGCCTTAAGTCATCTACTGTTAACATATTTGATTTCTTTTTGTGGATGACCCTGCACATAAGTAATAAGGAAATTTGTGTCCATTGGGGACCAAGCCCCATCACTGACTTGGATCTGCCTCGTGCATCAAACTAATTATGTCATTCACAGTAATTGATGACTATTAAGTTTGGTATGGTCTCAAATAACATCTAAGGGCTTTAACAACATTAACCTGATTTGCCCTAACAACATTAACTACTGCTGAATTTGGTCTAGCAGTATTAACTGCTTTTGGCCTAGTAGTATAAAATTTTCCCTTAGCAGTATTAACTTTTTCATTAAAATTTTTGTTAGCTAATGTTGTTCTTATTTGATAGGGCCTCTTTACAGTTGATTGTGCTGATTTAGAAAAACATGATATTAGTCTAGCACTATAAATTGTAGTTTTGGGATGAGCAGTATTAACAGACCTAGTAGTATTAAGTGGTCTTAAGCCAGTTTTCATTAAAACTTCTTTTGGAACCATGTTCTTGTGAGCACTAGGGTGAGCCTTTTTTAGTTTTGAACAATAGTAATCCGCCTGTATAATTATTCACGATACCACCTTTCCTTTTGATTGGTAATTACAGTTAGCTGACATGGTCAAAACTTCCACAGACAAAACAAGCTTTATTGTACATCACAAAGTCACTTCCTAGTTGTTGGGACTTTTGATTATTCCAGTTTCTTTGATTTCCCCTAGGACTTTGTGACATGTACATTTCAGCATACTTAACTGGTTTCCTAACTGGGTTTTCTTGTTGTTTAGGTCTAACAAATTTATTTGCACAGTAGAAAAATAGTTTTCTTCTCTAACTTATCATCTGACACCAACTCCTCAACCAGTGGGGCATCAGGAGATTCCCTAACCCCATTAGAAATATCTTCATCATCACTATTACTTGTCTTAGGTTCATAACCTTTTAACTCAGGCTGTTGAAACTCCTCTAGACCAGAGTAGGACAAATCAAGATTTAGGGGTGAAATTAATCCTGTATGGGGAGGTGTAACAACATTGTAGCTTACAAACCCCACACCCTTTCTACTTTTATCAGTTATCTAATCCCTATTAATTTGTCTAGACTCTTAGAAGCATTATCAAAATTTTCAATTTTAAGTTGATTGCTTTCTTTTTCTTGCTTAAGCTTTTCTAACTCACTTTTAAGCATACTAATTTCTAAGTCTTTATATGAGATATCTCTTTTTAAAACAACAAGTTGCTCATAAAAAATAACCTCATTCTTTTTGTAAAAGGACAAGTTCGTCTTCTAGAGATGCAACCCTTCTGTTATTCGTGCTAAATTGAACTCAGATTTATTAGAACTAGATTTTAAATCATCATAGTTGAAGTTTTAAGAGTTTCAACGCTTTTGTAGACAGGTTTTGAATCAAGTGTTTGTCATTTTGTACCTCTGAGTCTGAATAGCCATAAGATCCTTGTTTGTCGGGACTTCATTATCTACCATATAGCTCCAGTCAAACATGCTTCATCAATCGGCCACCATGGCTTTGGAAGAAGTTTTGCCACATTTACTGTCCTTCTTAGAGTTGTCTTGATTCTGCAATCTTATTCCTAGGTCCTCTGCTGTCCCTTGCAAAGTGTCCTTATTCATATGCTAGTTGAAAAACACTCACTTTCGATTTTGTCTTATCCAGCTATGTCACTACCTTTGATTAGTGATTCTTGTCTACCAGTTTCTTTTGGAAAAACATTTTTGGCCTCATGCTCTTAGCAAATGCTAAAATGCCACTTCAAATCTTTATCGTCTAAGTTTATCCTTCATGGATTTGTTCAAGGGGTCCTCATTGTACGAGTGGAGGACCATTTAGGTTGATTGGCTTAAAAAATTTGCCATAACAGAGGCATATTAGCAGTACTAACTTGAGTACTAGCAATGCTAACTTGAGTGCTAGCAGGACTAACTTGAGTATTTGTAGTACTAACTCTATAAGCAGTATTAACTTCATTAGTACTGCTAGGGGATGACACAAAATCCATATTCTGAGAACTTGAGCTTGCAGTTCTTTTAACCACTTGTTCAACAATCTTGATATTGTTGTAGAGATTATCAAAGCTCATTGTGTCTAGATCAGGTTTATTCCTCCTGACCACAACATGAGTATTCCACTTAGAAGGCAGACTTCTTAAAAAATTTCAAATTGAGATCTTCTTGTGAAATATTTTCACCCAATATAGCCTGCTGACTTACAATCTTTTAAAGCCTGTTAAAAATAGAGTCAAGAGACTCTGTGCTTGGAGCCTTAAAGTTCTTCATACATGTGATTTCAGAAGTGTCTTTTGAGTCTTCTTGTGGCTTCCATACCACTAATCTTGTTTGTTAGCAGCAAAAAAAGTCTTTAGCATCCTGGTACTGATTAAATATCATTAGATGTTCATAGGATAGTGCCATCAGTAACATACTTCTTACTTCAACATAATTCTTCTTTTGTACCTTTTTTTCAAGTAGTTACAGGACGGTATTAGTGTAGTTTGAGGTCCCATCGTATTGCGTTGTTTTTAAGCTTTGGTTTGAATGAGTTTCCATCTCTATGACATCCCGTAAGCATAGTCTTGTATGAAAGTATGCTAATCCTTAGCTCACATATCCATATTCACCTGTTTTGAGGAATGGGCAACTTTACTGTAGTAGTAGTTGAGCTGTATTTAGATCCTTTTGCTTTGTGTGTAAAAGGGTTCTTCTTGTTAGTTCTCTTTAGATCTTAGTTTCAGAAACACTAAGCTCTGATACCACGTGTTGATATCCATAATTTAGGTCGATTCTTAGCTTGTAAAGGTTTATGTTATTTGGATTAGGATCCAAAACAACTATGCTAGAAACTTTATGAATACTAAAGAGTATACAGAATCTACTCTTTAATACTTAGAAGAATATTAATAAAACTAATGAAACTAAAAAAAAAAAAAAAAAATATGTGCATGAAACAATGATATTTAAGAAAAAGCTCAATATATTTTTTATCACTAATACGGTACTCTGTGTAGTATAGGTTTACACCTTGAAAAGTATATAATCAAAAAACGTCTATGTAACACCATAACCTAGGATCTCCTTTTATACACTAAGGAGTCCTTTACAAGATAACTCCAAATCTTCTATAATATTAATCTTATACGTATCTTTCTAACTTTATAAGATATACACTAAATAAGTCAATACAAATCACTTGACACGTCTTTATGACTTTAGCAGTCTTAATCTTCATCCAACAGTTTTAAGTCCTTCAGCAGTCTTAAGTTAGTACTAGCAGTACTAACTTACTCTAGCAGTACTAACTAAGTCAATACCCAAATCACTGTGACACGTCTTTATGCCTTGGCTAGTAAGAGTATAAGCACTATGAAGACTTTTAATCCTAACAATTTCCCCTAAACTTATGATTTACCTTCTAATCATCAAGGTTTCTTGAATAAAACTTGTTCTCTGAGAGGATTTTCAAAACTCTTATCTCTTGGTCTCTTCAACATACATGTATATATTCCTAAGAAGTTCTTGGACATTTCATTATCTTGATCCCCAAGAAAGAGCTTTTGCGTACAACATCAATGTAAGAGTTCCCCTTGACAATGGATACTCTTCTCTACCAGCATATAGATGTCTATTCCCTTCTATGTAGATACATGATGGACTCTACATGAATCATATAGCTTCCAAGTTAACATCTGAATATGCTTTTGAAAGCTTATTAACTCATCATCTGTATTGGTTCCAAATAATTCTCTTCAATCAACCCATATCTCTCCTTTCTTTTTCATCTGTTGGGTTTTGTTGAAATTGACATCAAAACCACCCATCATACTCAAATTCCTCAAAAACAAACTTCTCTTTAACCAGACTTCCATAGGACGTCAATAAGTCCATCCTTGTCAAAGGCTTTCAGCATATCATCAAAGAATTGATGTACCTCAGTATGATTTCCAACTCTGATGATCCTCCAGTACTTTTTAATGCCTTTAGTGTAAATCTCCTAGTCAATTATTGGATATTTAGTTTGTAAGGTTCAATTTCATCCCTTTGATCTGGAACATTTTCTTTTTTGTTGTAGCTCTTCTTAGTGATAGTTCATCTGCGTCTTCATCTCTTGGTTTTCAGCTAGTTAAGGAGCTTTCATCAGTTTTTGCCTCTTTAGAAATTTTCTTAAGCAAGGTTCTTATTCTGCACCCTTTTTGGAACTTCACCAGCTTGCTAACTCAGGAACTGCTCTGTCAACTTCATTCTCTATTGGAAAAAGTGTTTACACTCCTCATTGTTGTTTCAAACAAAGTCTTGATCTCATCAAATGAATAACCTCTCAATTGCTGCAGTGTATAACCTCCTATGTGCTTGATATAATTAGACATATAGGTTCTCTGTTGAGCCTGTGTGGGTGGCTTGTGTAACACCCTCAATTTAGCTCGGTCAGCGGAAGGGTCCAATGGTGTTACATCCTTAGCTACTATAAGCTAAATCATAGAAAAACGACTCAAAAAAGGGCGTTTTATGAAGATTCAATTCATTTGAATAATAATGGTTTAAACATCTCGGTCCCAATGTTTAACAACATCACACAACGTTTTACAAAACATTTTCAAGTGTATAAATTATTTAGCGGGATACATATCTCCATCACGAATTACTTCAATGGGGACTGAGATAAACATTGCTAAAAGTCAACATAATGTTGAGAGAATCCATTGAGTTTATATTTTAAACAATAAAAAATCTTTTCCAGAAACACATGTATCATTTTTCATTATTCATTGGGATATAACGAAGGCTGTGCCATAACATAGTTATATCGGGGGGATTATTATAAGCCTCATGACATTCGCAACTTACCTTTTATTCAATATCAAATGCCCATATACACTCTCGCTATACGTTGTTCTTATTCTCTATACAATGCATCCGTGGTGTCATATTTTCCCGACAAAAGTCGTTAGCTAGTCGTTAGGATCGGAGAGTGGTATTAGCCTCCATATAGTACATTGAATGTAATAAGAGTTATGCCTGTTCCACTGGCAATTAACAATTCATGATATTTCAAGTTGTGGGACTTTCTTTTTTATGCGAGTTAAGTAACTTTATCACATATCAAGGTATAGCATTATATTGTGGTCCTTGTATTTCTATTTTTAAAATCAAAATGTTTATTTCCCTCGCAGTATTTATAATAACAAATTTTAAATAAAAACTGTAGAGGCGAGTTGAACTCATGATAGATGTCTATCCTTTCAGAAGAAAAAAGTAATGGCAATAGTCGAACTTGGACGTCGGCACGTAATCACCCAGAACCTATACAAATGTATGGGTCTTAGGTTTCTAGTCGATAAAATAAAATTCACAATTTAAATATGTATATATACATGTATCTTATATGATGATCAACAATTTATAATTCCAAAGTTTGATTCTCATAGTCTTCTTATGTGTTAACATTGTACTACTTAGCTCATTTTCCCTAGTTTACACCAATTTTTGTCTAAAGCCCAATAGGCCCATTTTATGAGTCCATTAGTAATATTAGTCCTCACATTTTATAAGTCCAAGACAGATCTTAATCCCATTTAATTGGGCCAAGTGGAATTGGGTCCAAAGTTAGTCAATAGGTCCATAATATACAATTTGGGCCTAATGGCCCGAGTATGGTTAATATAGTCCAATTTAAGCTTGTGTATGAAGTTTATAGTAAATTTCCGGGTTCTAGATGTCGGGTTAAGTTATTATCAGTAGGTTCATTCATATAAAAGTTCCCCAAAAGTGGTCCTACCATCTTCGGGTTTTAGTCGCATTAAACGCTTTCCATTTTTAGTATTGATCTAGACGTAAAAAAATTTATATGTTTATGGCTTACAAAAATAGTCATATCTTTCAAACATATTGGTTTATACTTATAAATTTACATTCTAGTTTCATTTTTATATGTTTATTACTACATCTATAAGTCATTTTTTTACTAATTTTTAATAAATATATTAATTAAGGTCACTTCATCATACAAAGGTCAAGTTGGCATTTTTGGCTGAAAATTCACTTTCACAATTTTTGATGCCATTTTCAAACCATAATGAGTTGGTTGACCATCCAATTGGTACAGATCCTACATGATTTTATCTAGGTCTCATAGTTATAGGGTTTTAACCAACTCAGTACGTAATCATGACTTTTTATACGTTCTGTCAGCAAGTCAGATTTGATGTCTTTTGGTAAATGGTTCATAACCTTGGTCAATTTTTACATTCCATTGAGTATCCAATTAGCCACATTTCTCATCATCAATTCTCTAAACCTTGGGTAAATCAAATCAAGTCTAATACATATGTAAAAATCAGAACTTACTGTTTACAACATGAGTAGTCTCCTTAAATTTCTATGAGTTCTAGCAAAGTTTTAGTGGTAGATTAGTCATTTTCACCTAGATCTACACATGCATGCTACATTTTTATTTACTTGATCATCAAAGCAAGCAACGAACCCAAATAACACCCCCAACCTTAAATACATGTTTTATACATCGAAATAGAAATCAAAATTATAACAAAACTTATGAATAGTTTTACCACAGAAAATGATGACTGCATGCATCAAATGATCAACAATTAAAACAAGAATTGACTTCAAGCTTGTGTAGTCGTTACCATATTATTTTAGATCACCATTTTTATTATCCATTGCATGTCGTATATTTTTAGTGGAAAACGTAGGAAATAACGAGGGGATTCGGAAAATATAAGTTGTTCGGATTGCATGTACTTTTTCTGGCGACCACGGCGGTTTCGGTTTTCGGTGGCGGTGACGAGCGGCGACGGCGGTGGTGGATGTTTTCGTTGTGACCGGAAAAGTTTTCCTGGTGATGGTGGTGGAGTAAGAGAGAAATGTGTGTTTTATATTTATAAAAATGAAAGACATGAGGAAGTAAACTTCCTTTTATATATATCTTGCAATAGTTTGGATTTTGACAATAAAAAATCCTTCCCTCTTTTCAAAAATTAGTTTGTGACACTAATGAACGTTTTACTTAAAAGAAAAATCATTATTTATCGTGGCTCGGATTAAACTTCCTGAGGACCATTTTTATTTTCCGTTACACTTTTTATTTTAATTTCTAATCATTAATAATGGTACATTTTTAAAACATTAGTTCGGCTCAAGACAATGAACAAAGACGACATTTGTAAAAATAATAAAATTTCAAATTTCCATTCGAAATAAAATACGAAATAATTATTTACGACAAATAAAATTTTAAATGTCGACGTTTGTTTATGAAAACTCACAAAATAAAACGAATGCAACAAAATTATTTCTACGGCATTTTTGAAAATATAAACGTCGATGCCTTACGTAGAAGTCGTCGGTTCTTTGTAAAAGTCGCGTAATTTACGAATGTAAGCCCTAATTCTCCCGGTTAGTCGTGAGTTCATATCTCAACATAAAAATGAAAATTATAATTAATACTCGAGAAATAAATAACGATCTGAAATTGACGGATTGTCACAACTTGTTCCTCCTTTCTTTAGCTCTTTGTGCAGCAAAATACCTCTTTCTCTGATTGATAAGCTCTGCAAGCATTCTTGCTTGGTCAGCTTCAGTGTACTTTTCTCTTTCCTCTACTTATAACCTCTGCATTAACTCTTCATTAGCTTGAACTCTAGCTTGTATGTCTTCCCATTCTTCAACATTAAAAGAACTAGCTGCTTCATGTACCATGGCAATCCTCTACATCTCTTCTTCCTCAAGTTCAGCTTGCAATCTCACAGCTGCTTCAAAACCAGGTATTTCTTGTTCTTGCTGCAACTTTGTCTTGGTGTGTACAGCTTCAGATTCATCATTTTACCTTTAACTTTGTCTTTTAACTGCACTCTTCAGATATACCACCTTTGTCTCAGCCATAGTTAATTTTTAGCAGTAGGAACTTAGTATTTCATGTAGGACGACAGTAAGTACTAACAACAATAACTAGAATAGTCAGTAACTGCTGCACCAGCAAGTTGTAACTGGCTAATTTCTTAGCAGTACTAAATTCTTTCTCTGAGTAAAAACTTATAGCAGCATCAAAAATCATAGTCAAACTCATTATCATGCTCATACCTCCCCTGAATCTTAATCATGTGTGATACCAATTGAAATGCTATGGATTTGATCTATTTTAGCTATTACCTCCCCTGTTTGGAGATCTCCAAAATCATCTCATCACCAGAGTCAACAATTCTTGCCCTTCTTCTAGCTGGACTGGACTGAATTGTTTTCTCCTACTTTTTCACCTTTTGATAAGCCTGGTATAAGCAGCACCATATATTTGCTTGGTCTGCTTCAAGTCTGTCTCCAAGCTCTCCAATTTCTTTGACAATGTTGTACAATAAACCATCAATTCTTGGAGTGTCATACTGTCCTCCCCACTTCCAAGTATGTTAACTCTTGAGAGACGTATATTATTAGACTGTTTAGATAACCTCTCAAACTTAGTTTGAGCAGGTCTGTCCCCTAATATGGTATCTTGGCACCTGGAACTACCACCTGAACCAATTCTCTGAGGAAAAGGGTCATTAGGTATTGTCGTGGATTGGGTCCTATTTTTGTTACCATTCCCCTGCTCTGCATCTATGCTCGTAGCTAGTAGTGGAGCCCTTACCACACGGTTCCCCTCTCCTCATGGACGGTCCCTCTTCTAAAGGGTCACTAAAAGTAGGAGATTTGGGCTGGAGGAACCATAGATTCCTGTACTGGTTGTTCTCCTTAGATGGTTGATTTGATGATATTGGTGGTTGTTAAGGTTCTGCATGAAGCACTAGGTGGGTGTTCAAGATAAGACTCAACTGGGTGTGTTGATCCTTTACCTGAACAATTAACCCTGAACATTATTGCAGCGAGGAATCAAATAGAATGTTTTCCTAGTATAACCCTTAGAAGCCCTCTTCATATTGCTAAAAAGTTTTGGAGTATGGGTAGGAGCAATATAAGTTCTTGTGTAAGGTCGAAGCAGTCTCTTGTGCTTGTTAAAAAAACACTTGAATAAATCTTGGATACATTAAAAATTTGTGTTTACTATCCAAGTTTTTCACCATACCATCAAAAATCAGTTTAGAAAAAATAAATTTCTTATTAGTGGCGAAGCAAATAATAGCAGTTGCTATATTGCTACTAAATTGTTCCTAAGAGGTTTTTTTAGGACTTAGACAATGTAGGATGGTATGGATGAAAAATATCCATTGAAGGGAAAAGTGTCCTTTTTTAAAGGTCAATTTGTCAAAAGTTGACACATACCCCATTAAAGAAAGTTGTTCAAAGATTTCCATAGTTGGCAAAGAACTAATACCATCAGCATCTGCTAATTGGAGATGCCTCCTTGACAAAGTACACAACCTCAAAATCAAGCTTACCAGTTTTAAGAGTTCCTTTACCAGTAATTTTCTCTCCTTTAGCTCCTCCCCCAAAGGTAACATATCCTCCATCAAAATCCTTGAAGTCTGAGAGATAGGACATGTTCCATGTCATGTGCCTTAAGCATCAACTGTTAACATATCCTTGATCTTCTTTTTGTGGATGACCCTGCACATAAAAATAAGGAAATTAGTTTCCTTTGGGGACCCAAACCATCACTGACTTGGATCTGCCTCGTGCATCAACATAATTATGTCTCTTTACAGTAATTGATGCACTATTAAGTTTGGTAGGTCTCCAAACCTAACATGCTAAGGCCTTAATAACATTAACCTGATTTGCCCTAACAACATTAACTACTGTTGAATTTGGTCTAGCAGCATTAACTACTTTTGGCCTAATAGTATAAAATTTTCCCTTAATAGTATTAACTTTTTGGCTAAAATTTTTGTTAGTTAACGCTGTTCTTATTTGATAGGGCCTCTTTACAGTTAATTGTGCTGATTTAGAAAAACATGACATTAGTCTAGCACTATAAACTGTAGTTTTGGGATGAGCAGTATTAACAGACCTAGTAGTATTAAGTGGTCTTAAGCCAATTTTCATTAAAACTTCTTTAGGAAAATGTTCATGTGAGAACTAGGGTGAGCCTTTTTTTAGTTAGAACAATTGTAATCGCCCTTGTATAATTATTCACAAGATACCACCCTTTCCTTTGATGGTATAATTGCAGTCAGCGACACTGGTCCAAAACTCCACAAAAAAAAACAAGTTTTATTGTACATCACAAAAGTACTTCATAGTTGGTTTGGGACTTTTATTTATTCCAGTTTCTTTTGATTTCCCCTTGGACTTTGTGAAAGTACATTTCGCATATTAACTGGTTTTCTAACTGGTTTTCGTTGTTGTTTAGGTCTAACAATTCTAGCTTAGCAACAGTTGAAAAAATAGTTTCTTCTCTAACTTTATCATCTGAACACAACTCCTAGACAGTGGGACATCAGGAGATTCCCTAACCACATTAGAAATATCTTCATCATCACTATTACTTGTCTTAGGTTCATAACCTTTTAACTCAGGCTGTTGAAACTCCTCTAGACCAGAGTAGGACAAATCAAGATTTAAGGGTTGAAAATATAATCTGTATGGGGAGGTGTGGCAACAGAATTATAGCGTACAACCCCACTCCCTTTCTACTTTTATCAGTTATCTAACTCCTCCTTTTATTTGTTCTTGACTCTTAGAAGCATTATCAAAATTTTCATTTTTTAAGTTGATTGCTTTTTTTTCTTGTTAAGCTTTTCAAATACTCACTTTTTAAAGCTTACTAATTTCTGAGTATTTATTTGTGTATATCTTGTAATACATACAGTTGCTCATAAAAAATAAACCTCATTCTTTTTTGTAGAAGACAAGTTGCTCTTCTAGAAATGCTAACCCTCTTTTATACGTAGCTAAATTAAACTAAGATATATTAAAACTTCATTCTTTTTCAAAACCATCAAGTTGAGTTTTTAGTGTTTCAAGCTTTTTAGACGGTTTTTGAACAAGTTTGTCATTTTGTACCTCAGAGTTCTGAAATAGCCATAAGAGCCAGTTAGTAGGGACTTCAATATTTACCATATCAAGCTCCAGTCAAAACCAGCTTTCATCAATAGCCACCATGGCTTTGGAAGAAGTTTCTTCCACATTTACAGTCCTTCTAGAGTTGCCTTGATTCCTGCTATCTTAGTTCCCAGGTCCTCTGCATTCCCTTGTAAAGTGTCCTATCTTGTGGCAGTTGAAACACTCCACCTTCGATTTGTCATATCTAGTTGTGTCACTCCCATTGATAGTGATCTTTCTACCAGTTTTTTGGAAAAACCTTATTGTCCTCATGCTCAGCAATGCTAACAGCCACTTCAAATCCATATATTCTATGTTATCTTCATGGATTTGTTCAAGGTCCTCATGTACAAGTTGAGACCCATTTGGGTGATTGGCTAAAAATGCATAAACAGTGGCATCACTTATGTTAGCAAGTACTAACTTGGGTACTAGCATTTGCTAACTTGAGTGATAGCAGGCTAACTTCGTGTATGTGCGAGTACTAACTCCATAAGCAGTATTAACTTCATTAGTACTGCTAGGGCATGATACAAAAGCCATATTCTGAGAACTTAAGCTTGAGCTTGAAGCTTGCTTTTTTTTAACCTAATTGTTCGGTATTTATGTTTTCTTTTTCATTGTTTTAGTATTCGTTCACAATCTTGATATTGCTGGTAGAGATTATCAAAAGCCTCATTATGTCTAGATCACGGTTTTTCTTGTACAAACATTGAGTATTCCACTTAGAGGCTGACTTCTTAAAATTTTCAAATAGTGATCTTCATGGTGAATTATTTTAACCCAAGATATCCAGCTGACTTACAATCTTTGAGTGTTTAAAATAGAGTCAGAAACTCTGTGCATGGAGCACTAAAGTTCTCATACATTTGCTTCAGGAGAGTCTTCTGAGTCTTCTTTGTGGCTTCATTACCACTAAATCTTGTTTGTATAGGAGCAAACAAAGTCTTAGCATCCTTGTATTGATTAAATGTCATTAGATGTTTATTAGGAAGTGTCATCAGTAACATACTTCTTACCTTCACATCATTCTTCTTTTGAACATTTTTTTCAGTAGTTACAAGACCTGGTTTGAATGAGCTGCTGGTTTGAATGATGGTTTCCAATTCTCTATTGACATCCATAGAGCATAGTCTTGATACTTGAAGTATGGTCAATCCTTAGGCCTCCATCACTTCATATTCACCGTTGAAGAATGGCAACCTTTGTAATAGTAGTAGTTGTGAGCTGTTTACTAGATCATCTATTCTTGATGAGTTCAAGGTTCTTCTTGTTGTTCTTTCTAGATCAAAGTCAGAAACACAAGCTCTGATACACTGGTTGATCCCGACTTTAGATGATTCCTTAGCTTGTAAAGGTTATAGTTACTTTGGATAGATTCCAAAACAATATGCTAGAAACTTTGTGGCATATAAAGTTGTATGCAAAAATCTACTCTTTAATACTTAGAAGAATATTAATAAAATAGTAAACTGTATGAACAATGATATTACTAAAACGCTCCAATATTATTATTATTAAATAATACGAGTTCTCTGTGTAGTACTAGGGTTTACAACCTTGAAGTTATATATCAAAAACGTGTGTCTAACACCATAACCTAGGATCTCCGTTTATACACTAAGGAGTCCTTTACAAGATAACTACAAATCTTCTATAATTCTAATCTTATACGTATCTTTCTAACTTTATTAGATATATACTGAATAAGTCAATACAAATCATTTGACACGTCTTTATCACTTTAGCTGTCTTAATCTTCATCCAGCAGTATTAAGTCCTTCAGCAGTCTTAAGTTAAGTGACTGGTATACTCTAACTTTACTCTAGCTTGTACTAAAAGTTAGTACTGGCAGTTGTAACTTGAGCAGTACCAACTCTTCACTTGGCAGTACTAAGTATGAAGACTTTTAATTCCCAACACTCTCAGAACGGGAAGTTTTTTCATAAACTTAAAAGTAAAAATCGTGATTTGGAAATATTACGCAAACGAAATGCTATTCTATCTCATTATGAATTTATGTGCGCCGTTTGGTGTTTCGTTCGACCCTAAGCGGTATTATAAGGATGGTGATTGTGCAATAATGTTGCGGAGGCCAAGGTACGTTTTCTTTGCTTTATTTTAGGAAAATTGGTCTCCAAGGATGGATACGACGTATTTGTGTAAAACCAATACGGTGTATCCACAATTTTTTACAAAAATTGAATAAGTCAACAAAACTCGCCAATACGGCGTATTATACACCTCAATACGGCGTATCGAATTTGGGTATAAAAACCCAATCAATACGCCAGATCTGTTTTTACCACAACTTTTCACCATCACAAACACACATAATTTTTTTCTAAAATTCTTGGAAGATCGTTTGTGATTCTATCAAGTACTCATTTCCTTTTTCAGCTCGATCAATCGTTAATGTATTTCAAATCTTTTATCTTTTTTAATTTGATTTGGTTGAATTTTGATTTAGGGTTAAGGTTTGGATAGGATTTAGTTTTAAGGGGTTCTACAAAGGAGTTTTGAATCTAGGACCCGAATAAATTCGAAATGTGAAGACGGAAGAATGGCTCACACGCAGGCACATTAGCGTGCATGAGATGAAATAAGACGAGAAGCTGAAGAAAAGTATAACTTAAAGACTTCGCTGTAAACAAAAGTGCTTCCCGAGAGACAACCCAGAATGTTATTTAATTTTGTTATCGAGTCTGTCCTCCCAGACATCAATACGACATATCTGTTCCACACCATACGGCGTATTGATTGTCTGGACGTTATCAGTCTTTATTTTTTGCACTAAAAACATTATTGTCAGATTTTGAATACGGCATATTCATTCATCTGATACGTTGTATCCACTAGACTAACCCGTAATTATTTTGTTTAGTTTAGTTTAAATTACCCGTAGGTACCAAGATAGGAATACACACGTTCTTCTTATATTTTCTACAGGACCTCGTGAAAGAAATATCACCGATATTAGTAGAGAATTTATTATTTGGAGGATCGTGAAGTGTTGGATGTCTTGAAATCATGGAGGCTGTTCAACACAATCTTGCTCAATAAACGGTAATTTGGAGAATTACAGAACAATTATCTTAGTGTGTTTCTCATTTTAATTCTTTTAAAATTCCCGTATTTATTGTTTTTATATACAACGAGGGGAGTTGTATATTAAGTGAGGGGATGGAAATTAGATGTTAACTTGGTCTATTTTTCACATTACAATGCTTTAACTTATGCTCAATTTTAAAATATTTAAGCATTATTTTATGAAATTAATGTTTCATATCACGCACACAATAAACTTCGTTAGATATTGTAGGATTTAGCCTTTCCATTTCAATGTTCACCCAAATCCACAAATATGAGTGTGACGAATGATGTTGTAGACTTTAGAACTTGGCTTGGTATATCACTCGAGACCGCAATGATAAGTATATGGATTTAGATGGAGTATCTTGTTTTTAAATTGGTAATTTTTAGGATTAATGTTGCTTAATACTAATACAACGGTAGTTAAATCCCGTTGTAAACCCTTTTCACTATCATCTTTAGAGGTCGAAGATCGGCTAGAACAACCACGTAGTTAGAGCCAAATCCTTTAGGAATTTACACCAACTATTTGTGTTGTTACACCCTTAAACCTTTAACCTACCATATTAGATTCAGGCTTAATTTACAAATTGCTAGTTGCTTTAAAGTGTAGAAGTTTATATTTCCTGAGGTCTTGTGTCATTTTCTTTCTTTGGTGTGGTTGGAATTTGCAATGTGCAAATGGGTATGGTATATTAGTAGTCAAAAGCTCATGTGATTTTACTCACCATTCACATTTTAATTGTGAGCCCTGAAGAATGAAGAATCCACTGAAGGGAATTATTCGCGAAGTATTTATGATCGTGAGTTGTAAAACTCACCAGATTTAAAGTTTAGTTAGCAAAAAAAAAATCAAAAAAATGAGAAAAATTACAAAAAGAGTGAGAAAGAAAGTTTGAAGACTATCGAAGAAATTATCCGGAATTATTATGATCGTGAAGATTGTAAAACTACACCGAGATTTAAGGTATTTGTTTAAAAAAATCGAAAAATGAGAAAAATACGAAAAGAGAAAGAAAGTTTGAAGATAATCATTTCACAAAGAGCATTACCTAAAGAATTACACAAAGGATCGATTATTCGTTGATACGCAACAAAAATCAACGATGTAGAGTATTGTATAAAGTGGAAGATACCACCACTTACCTTTTAGAGTATGTAAAGTTTGGGATGATTGGGAAGTTGACTGTTACGGGAACGCCAACTTAGGTTGTTGTTTTTAATCAATGATCAAGACGTTGTAAATAGTTGTGTCTTTATCATGGTAACGGTTTGGAAATAAGTGTCTAGCAACTTGTATCTTAAGTCTTAATCTATTTGTTTCTTGATTTTTATTTAAAAGCAATTTACTTCCCTCTCACGTGATGATTAACCACTGGTTTTATGCGAACAAGGATTCGTACGAACATGCATGTCTATTCCGTCGTTACGGCCATGTGAGCATGTCTTGTACCTCGTTGGTTTATGACTTTTGGTGAAAGTTAGAAGGTTCCTACCCTATATCATTCTTCATCCTAACCATTGGTTAAATTCGAATGGGGATGTGATCGAACACACATGTCTATCCCGGCGTTCCGGGTGTGCATATGTGCTTTAGCTGCCTTGTTGGAGTGGTACTTCTGGTGAAAGATTATTGAATGATCAAACCGTAAGCCTTTCCATACAAAAACCCATATTTACCTTTATAAACTTGTTACTCCTTAGCTTTAGCGGTGGAGATGTGTATCCTTGCCAAGCTTATGATAGAATACTCGTCACGACCGAGTAATTGAGCGAATTAGTTACATGTTACCACATAGATTAGTTGAGTGATTTGAGTGTTTTCATCTTCCTATTTCGTGAGGTGTTTGGTTGTGTACTTGTAATAGATTAAAAAAGTGATTTAACAGAAAATATCCTTAGGGATATATTTTTATAAACTTCTAAAGGCTACTTGAGGACAAGTAGGATTCAAGTGGGGGGATATTTGATGACATCAAATAACGTCTATTTTATAGCATCATGTATCCCATGTTATTAACCCATTTTGTATAGTTATTGCAAAGAATTGTTACTTAATCGTTTATATTTGAGAATTGCAGTAATTATGGAGTAATTGGTGGAAGTTAGCAAAAGGCGCGTATTCTAGAGCTTAAATGAAGATATTTTGAAGATTACTATTTTGAAGACCAATACGCCGTATTCATCAAGGAAGATACGACGTATTCGTGCCTGCACTCACCAAAGACCATAGAGGAATAAAGATCAATACGCTATTAATTTAAGTGTGCTAAATCATATTCTCGATACATAAACCACAAAAGTCAATTTTTAGAAGAGAAAAAGAGCAGAAGAGATCGAGCAACGCTATCAATTACATAGGAGACAACGTGTAATTCTGTATACTTTAGTAATCGTTTAGTTTTTGGTATCATTCGTTAACTCGGTTAGTTTACCTTGGCTAAATAATTGCTCTTGTATTTATTATGACGTTTAAAGGCTAATACCTTTGGGTATTAGCCATTATTATGAAGATCTGAATGTTTAGTATTTGTTTATCTCGATTTCTTGATTTATCGTTGAGTGCTTGTTTATGTTTATCAATTTATACTTGTTTACGCGCTTTTGTATGCGACCTATCATTCAACTGGATCTAGTGAAACGGACCAAGTAGATCTAGAGTCTGGGATAGCTCTCCATATAGTAATCTATACATCTAGAATCATAGTTACACAAATATTGTCCTTCTAAGTCTGTGTCTAGGATACGCTTCGGGCTTAACTAGTTAATTGGATATTGCCAATGGTTTATTGATCGTGTTGACTAGCAGGTGACCTAGATAATTCAACAAGTAACGTTCTGATTCCATTGGATAGTTGGACAAGTGGACTACTAGTGTATAAATTGCCATTAAGCGGTAAGTGGGTAAAGTCTCTATGAGCTAGGGTTTAACAAGATCACCATTGCTTTAATCCCTAAGATAGATTATAATCAGCAAATAAGGATGCTTTATGCGGATGCTTTAATTGTGACAGAATTAATGTGTCTATGTCTTAGGATGATGTAACGCCTAAGTCTTAAGAATGATATGCCATCTCGAGAGAAGAAATCATTGCACTTAATAAACAAACCAACTTTCTAATAGGATTAATAATGGTTAATACAGTTTTCTTATATTTGGCTCGACCACTCTTTTATCTTTTGTTTATTAGCTCGCGTGGGTTAAAGTACCTTGAATTGATTATAGTAACCAACCAAATCGTGCCAGTCTCTCAGGCTGAAAACCCCCTTTTACCCGTTAGAGTTAGGATTAGGACTGACATAGGTTTAGAATAGAGTAGAATTAACATAGATTAGATAACCAAGATATTAATTAAATTGATAGATTTAACCTCGCTTTAAGGTTCACTCTATTACTCAATGATATGAACATCTACAAGATGCCACTGGAGCAGTTTCAAGTTAACACCAAGTTCTTAAACACTCTTCCTGATGAATGGAGCAAATTTGTTACTGATGTTAAATTGGTCAAAGACTTGCACACTACCAATGTTGATCAGCTTCATGCTTACCTGCAACAACATGAAAGACATGCAAATGAAGTTCGTTTGATGCATGCACGCAACTCCGATCCTCTTGCTTTAGTTGCTTCTCACCAATTAACTCAGCCAGCTTATCAATCTCATCTACACACTCTCCTTGTAACGCCCCGACCCCAAAAGGGTAGAAGTATTACAAATATGGTGTGACATCAAAGGCATACATAATCATAACACAA
>BQNB010085820.1:0-28359 GCA_026074375.1 Tanacetum coccineum
AGAAAAAACATCAAAAGGATCTACAACTAAGTTTCATGCAATCATAGACAAATACAAAGGAGGGTTTAGCCTTGCATGTTATAAATAAATCAAGAAGATAAATTAATCAAACAACACATAGACATATTGAATGATTAATGATAAATAACCTTACTTGATTAAAACATGGATTCAAGGTAGTACAATATGGTTTTAAGGCCCTAAAAATGACCTATTAAGCTCCTAAAATGTTTAGGGTTTGTCTCCTTAGGGTTTTACAAAATTATCCTAAAGTTACAAACTAAAACCCTAAAAATGGATTTATATTTGTAGAGATGTCGACGCGATGGCGTCACATTGCAATCCTGACGCCGTCGCCACATAGATGATTCTAGATCCTCTTTAAGTCAGCCACTTCCTGACGCCGTCACCATATTCCTGACATCGTCACTAGATAGATCACGACGTCGTCGCTTTATGCCTGCGACGCCGTCTCCAGCCACTGTTTGTATATATATTCAAGAGATTTGGTGTAGGTTTGTAATCTTGTCCGTTTCTTCTCCAAATGAGCTTAAGTCACGTGTATTTCCTTCAAAAGCCATCCATGTGCTAAAAACCTGAAAACAAACAATTAAGCACATAATCTAGACATATTTGCATAATTTAAGGGGTTAAATGACCCTGAAATAGTGTATAAAATGACACCTCATCAAATACCCTTACACTTGAGATTTGCTTGTCCTTAAAAAAATGAGCTTTTCTACCTAGACAATAGCACTATAAAGGTCATTTAACCTACTTAACCTTCAAGACCTCGTAATTAAAAGCACGGAAAGTATATACTAGCACCTCACATAAGTGTTTGGGATTCTCTCTTTCTCTCGGGTGTATAATAAATTATAACATAATGGGGAAACATAAAATAAACACTCATTACCTGTCATAGCATATAAATTACCATAGGCTTGGTAAAGGTTCAAACCTCTACCGCTAGGTGCAAGCTTTATTCATTACTGTCAAAGAGGTCTTTTAAAGGGTTGTGGGGGTGTAGGTGTAAGATAACATTAATGGAAATGGAAACAGATGGGATATATTTGGGTGGTGACTTTGGGTGAATTTGGAGTGGATGGGTTAGCTAATTATTTATAAGAATACATGTTGGTTTGGTTGCTAAGCCAAAGACTCGGACAAAATATACAAACTCTACAAAACTCTACACCAATCTCTTTCTTTTTCTTTTCTTGACTCTAATATGAACATAGACTTAAGCAAATGGCATCCCGTACATATTTTTTTTTTCTTTTTTTATATACATTTTTTTGTACACTTTTGCCCTGCCATTGCTTAAACATATAATACATCGTGGGGGTTTATAGAGACACCCTTACACTTAAACTTTTACATACTTGATTATATACAATCTAACTAATGACCCAATTTAAGATGGATCAATATAACATGGAGCTTATTGAGCTCTATTGGGGGTAATAAATTACTTATTCCCTAATTCTTCATAAGATGAATACTACCATGAATTCCAATAGTCCAAAAACAGTATTTACAAGGATAAGGACTTAGCAACAGTGTACTCAAATAATTAACTTAGGTTAAAACAATAATGTACTAAAAGTAAGTATATATAAGGTAGGCTAAGGCAATTTGGGTGTAATGATTGGTTTATGGGTGACAATGCTCTTCATTAATAGTCCGACTTAACCAAAAAATTACGAGAACCGTGAAATAGGATAGGCTCGGAGGGTTGTACTAGGGGTATCCTACACTAAAAATGAGTGCATGGCAAGGGTGTGGGATAGTTATATAGTCGGTGTGACCATCATAACAGTTACAGGTTTAAAACATGGGTTAATCCTAGTGCCTCTTATCTAACAAATCCTAATACTTATTATGCGGTCTTGGGATGTATAACAAAAACAAGTTCTAGAATTTAGTATACTACCGGTACACTCATATAATTTAATACCGATATCAATGCTCCAGAAAAGGTGACAAAGACCATACGTACACATCCGTAATGACAGAATAGACACATATGACTGCATTCGAACCTTAACTCGAGAAAGCTAAAGGTACAAATTATCTTGGGTATCAATAATGGATACCCGAATTCCTAAAGATCTAAAGGCGAACCTCACATTTTTGGGGTGGAATTTTGAGGGTTTTTGTGCTAGTCATACATATTCCTATCCATGAGACGCTATTAATACTCAGTTTTCGTCGGTATGTGTGATGAGGTGTCATTTTATACACTTTTTCGGGGTCGTTTAACCCCCTAAATCGTGCATTTATGCCCAAAATAGGTACTTAATCGTTCCTTTTTAGGTATTTAACATTTGGAAGGCATTTGGAAGAAATACACGTGACTTGGGCTCATTTGGAGAAGAAACGAACAAGACTATGGACCTACACCAACATCTCTCAAGAATTTCTACTCAGAAGCTGGAGACGGAGTCACAGATTACACGTGACGCCGTCACAACCCATCTCAAGACGGCGTCATAAGATCTCTAGACGGCGTCAGAATGTATGACCCATCCCATTATCTATAATATTCTATTCATGACGGCGTCACGATTAACACGCGACGCCGTCACAACGATTTTCCTATATATATAAATCCGTTTTTAGGGTTTTAAGCGTGTAACTTTAGAGTAAAAGAAAGGGGCGAACCCTAGTTCGTTTAGCAGCTGTTAGGGATGATTTTAGGACCTCAAAACCCTATTGTACTTCCTTCAATTCATGTTTTAATCAAGTAAGACTTTCTTAATCATTCAATATGTCTTATTGTGTGATTCTTATCTGTTCTTGCTTTATCTTTAACATGCTTAGCTAAACCTTCTATTGTGTTTATTTATGATTGTATGAAACCTAGGATGTAGATCTTAGTGGTGTTGCTTCTTGTGATGAATATGCATGTTATGTCTTAGAAAACCAGCTTTTGTTTGTATCATTGTAGACACGTCTAGGGAAACGCGAGTGCGTAGAAAAGATACCATCGGGTAACAGTCTTCATACTACCTTGCCCCTTTATATGGTTGATCCTTCTTAAGATATTTCACATGCATTTAATGTATTCTTAGGGGCCTTGTAATAGTCTTCATACTACCTTACTTGTGGGTTGCCTTAACGGAATATAAAATAGACGGCGGGTTCGTGTAATCCGTTCATGACCTAGGAAATACTTACACATATCATCACAAGTGTGACAAGGCAACAGGATTAGGAGAAGCAATCTGATAAGTAGTGCATGATTAAGTAAATACATTTAATTATCATAAAGTTATCATGAGTAGATTAGATATTAGTTTAGTTATTAAACAACCCAACCTCTCAAACCATAGATTTACCTGCTTTCATAAAATATAAAAACACAAAAAGAATCTTCTCTCAACCCCTATAATTCTGTTAGACCATAATCAAGCCTTCCCAGCCTATTCCCCTAGAGAACGATAACAACCCCCGAGTCTTGCCTATACTACTACTACAACGGTTAGGTACTCTACCTAGGGAGTTGTAAAACTTCTTGTAGAATTCTCTTACGACAACCGCATCAAGTTTTTGGCGTCGCTGCGTGGGGAATTATTAGGTTTTGATCATATTTTAACTTAGTTCTACTCGCTTGAATCCTTTTAAGTGAGACTTTAATTTCTGCATATTAGCTTTCTCGTAGTCTATCTTTTCTTTGTGTTAATTGTTTCGTAATCCATTCTCGTCAGCCACCATAGGAGACGAGAATCCTATCCGTACTCTTGGAGACTACTCCAAACCTAGCCACGAGGGCTACAGGAATACCATTGAGCTCCCCGTATGGAACAACGTGGTACCTCTTCGATCCGACACCATCTGGTTGGTGCAAAACGGATGCTCATTCTACGGACTTCGGTCTGAGGATCCAAACTAACACCTCAAGGATTTCCTAAAACTAGTGGACTCACTTGACCTTGACGGTGAAAATAGGGAAAGAACGCGCCTGCATTTATTTTAATTTTCCCTTCGCGATCAAGCTAGCAATTGGCTTAAACGTCTTCCAACAGGATCCATCACCACATGGGAGGATCTTACTACCCGATTCCTTGCTCAATTCTATCTATCGGGAAGGACCGCAAAACTCTGCAATGATATCCTGATGTTCCAACAACATCATGGAGAATCTCTATCCAAAGCATGGACTCGTTTCAAGGACTTACTACAAAAAGTCCCTCATCATGGCATCGATCGTTGGCTTCACATCCAAATTTTTTATGATCATGTCTCCTTTCATCTTAAGTGCGAGATTGACTGCGCCGCCGGCGGCAAACTTCGCAATAAAAATGCTGACGAATCTTGGGAAATCATTAAGAACCTCACTCTCTACGACCATGAGGGTTGGAATGACACGAAAGAATTCATCAAACAGGTCAAGGCTATTTCTACACCTCAAGGCATCTCAAAAACGCTTGACTGAAGACTTCTTGAGCTCGAAGACCAGATTAACTTCTTACTAAAGGGATCGCGACCAACCCCTAGGAGCTCAATACACATCCCTCATGCTTACGCTGATGCAGTCCATTCCAACCCTCGCCCGCAAAGCCATAACGAGCCGTCTAAGCAGAATCCCTTTACTTTCCGTGAACGTACAGGTCTAAGCCCTCAACCCCAAGCATTAGGAACTACTTTTGAGGCTCGAGTAAGGGACTACATGGCAGCACACTCTAAAAGAATGGAAAGATTTGAGAACGCCATTTTCAAGCAACGCGAGGAGATCAACGACAGAATGACTGAAATGTTCAGACTTCTCAAAGAACTCACGACCAGCAGAGCCCCTGAAAAAGTATTGATAAGGGAAGAAGCAAAATTCCCCGTCACTAAGAACGTAAACTCTATCTCTCTAGCAAAAGGAGAGGAAGAAAGGAGCGACAAGACGGATGAGACAATCAACAACAATGTAAAACCTACCGTAACCGAAATGGAAATACCAGTGATGGAAGCTGAAAGGAGTAATGAAACTAAAAATAAATCGATAAAAATGGCCGAAAGGAAAGAAGTGAAAGAAGTACTCAGTTCTCGGTCTGTAGAATATTATCTGAAGCATATGATTAATGAAAAACTAATCAAGGGACTAGTCGATAATAATAGGTTTAATGACTCTCTGTCTAGGGCCCGAGTTGGGAAGTTAAAAGGAAAGACATATAACGTGTTGCCTTGGAGACCTGTTTATGAAGCGATCCTCAAAAAAAAGATAACAAAGAAGGAGGACGTCGGAGGGAATTTTGAAATACCTTGCAGCATAGGGGGCCTTAAGCACGTGAATGCCCTCGTCGATTAAGGGTCCGATGTGAACGTCATGCCCTACTCCACTTACATGAAACTTACCGACAAGATGCCTGTTGAGACAGACATTAGACTCTCGCTAGCTAGCCACTCGTACATTTACCCTTTAGGAATTATTGAGGACGTATTAGTTGAGGTTTCTAAACATGTATATCCCATAGACTTCGTGATTTTGGATATCAAGGAAAATGAAAAGAGGCCTTTCATCTTAGGAACACCATTCCTGATAACGGCCAAAACCGAAATTAAGTTTGACAAAGGCACCATAACTCTAAGATCTGGAAAGAGTAAGATAAGTTTCCATAGGATACCTGATTCCTCTGTATAACCGAGAAAGGAGTCAAGAATGACATAGAGCCTATAGCCCCTACTATAACTGTGAATAAGCTAGTCCTGGAATGGGAAGAAAAGATAAATCTTCACTTGGAAAGGGAAATGAAGTTCAACCAATAGAGGAGCAAAAATTTCAAAATCAAGCATCCAACTCTTATTACAGCCAAGGGAGGAATGGATGATGAAGGAAAAGTCACGTAAGGACGTATGACTTCGAGTCTAGCTACAAGACTCGTAAATAAAGAAAAGCGCTTCTTGGGAGGCAACCCAATATTTACTTTTCCCGCAATTAGGAGTGTCATATGTTTTATTCTTTTCATTTATTCTATCATGTTTGAACTTTATCTTATAATCATGCTTTGTATTGTTTTTAACCTCGTCTTAATCTCAATCAAAGGTATTTTGCAAATAATAAGTGTAGGGGAATCTATCCGGTTTTTGAACCAAGTTTAAGCATGTTTAATAATTTGTTTAGATTAATTTGCCTCAGTTTCGAGTCATATGAGTAAAATGTCAAAATCTCAGGTTTTATGCAGCTATTTATACAGGAATTAACTTACAGAATCAAGTGCAAAATTTTTCATCAAAAACAAAAATTTCGTTTTCACAAAACGTGGAGACGGCGTCACGATTTACACGCGACGCCATCACCACGACATGTGTGACGGGGTCAGGATTTTCCTGACTGCGTCAAACGCCCAGGTCTAGAAAACTTAAAGTTTTTAATTATTCTTGTAAATAAAACTTGCATAACATTTAAAATATGTAAACTTCTGTTATAAACCTGCAAAACCAATGAGTATGACAATTCTCTCATCCTATCTTTATTGCTTTATCGAGTCAAACCCTAAATTCATATTATATATTTGTATATCTCATATTTTATGCTTGGTGTAGTTGTCTTTGTCTTTGATTACAGGTTATATTTGATGAGAAGAAGCTTGGAAGTTCTTAGGAAGTCTCATTGGACAATTCTTGGATGATGATTTAACCAGTTATTGCAAGTGTCTTCTCTATTATTGAGCAAACCAGGGGAGTACTAGTTTCTTTTCCTTGTTTTCTTTTCCCTTTATTCGTTTTTACGGGTACTTTTATAGAACATTGGGGACAATGTTCAACTTGTGTAGGGGGAAATAAGCCTTAGAAACTATTCTTTCATTTCCCATTTGCTTTGTCCTTAAAATGATAGATAATATATTGAAACATAGCATAAGAGGTAATTTTAACCCAAATTTAAATAATATATGACACATACCGATGAAAACCAAGTATTAAGATAATCTCATAGATAGGAATTTATATTACTAGCACAAAAACCCTCAAATTCCACCCCCAAAAATGTGAGGTTCGCCCTTAGATGTTATACCTTTAGCTTGTTCGAGTTAAGGAGTGAGCAATCATGTGTGTCTATTCTGTCGTTACGGATGTGTATGCATGGTTTTGTCACCTTTTCTGGAACATTGGTATTGGTTACTTTAGGATTATGAGAGTGTACCGGTAGTATATTAAATCATAGAACTTGTTTTTGTGATGCATCCCGAGACCGCATAGTAAGTGTTTGGACTTGCTTGATAAGAGGCATTAGGATTAACCTATGTTTTAAACCTGTAATTGTTATAATGGTCACATCGATCATATAACTACCCCCACACCCTTGCCATGCACTCACCTTTAGTGCAGGATACCCCTAGTACAACCCTCCGAGCCTATCCTTTTTTACGGTTCTCGTAATTTTCTGGTTAAGCCGGACTATTAATGAAGAGCATTGTTGATCCCTGCTTGATCTTACAAACCTTGTAAAGGGTTAGTTGTATTGAATAGATTAAACACAACTATGCTTAGAAACTTTGTTGATACTAAGAGTATGCGGAATCTACTCTTTAGTATTTAGAAGTAAAGCAATAGAATAGTAACAATGATGCAGTAGAATGAACAATGAATATTAACCAAAAAGCTTCAATATTATTATGATAAATAATACGAGTACTCTTCACTAGTACTAGGGTTTACAACCTTGAAGCTATGAATGTGTCTATCGAGATGTGTTTACAATCAAAACCTAGGATCTCCTTTTATACACCAAGGAGTCCTTTACAAGATAACTACGAATCTTCTAAACTTATATAAGATATCTACGTATCTTCTAAATATATAAGATATACATTAAATCATTCCATACATATCACTTCACACGTCTTTGATCTTCTGGCAGTTGTATTCTTCATGCAGCAGTACTAAGTCTTCTAGCAGTATTAAGTTAGTATTGGCAGTACTAACTTTCTTCTGGCAGTACTAACCAGTTAGTACTGGTAGTTATATGTTGAGCAGTACTATGTTCTTAAACTAGAAGTTGAATTTATTCCCTACAATCCTCCCCTAAACTTGTGATTTACCTTCAAATCTCAAGTTCTTCTGAATCAAATCTTCTAGTCTGGTCCATTGAGGATGCTTCCAAACACTCTTCTACTGCAGTACTTGTGACTTGACAAACCTGGTGAGCTCATAACCCATTTCACTTTGATGATCTACTTCAAGCCTTCTACTTAACATTTTTGACAGAGTATCTTGTGACAGAGGATATTTCTTTTCAACCATCATGTGAATCACTAAACCAGTATCCATTAAAAGCACATGAACTCCACAAAAATTATGTAACTTCTAATTTATCATATTCTAGTCTTGTTGATTTCTCCATATTTCATCTTCTTCATTTGGTTCAATCAATGTCTTTAGATCTCCCCAAAGCAATAAGTCATAACCTTCTGGACTTGTTGTCTGAAATCTATCCTTGACCAATCTGTACAATTCCAGCACATCTTGCCTATCAAAATCATAAAGCATTGCACTAAATATCTTGTAATGTTTAACACTTCCATCTGCTCTTTTGATTTGATAATAGTATTTATCATTTGCTATAATCTGTGTCTCCCAGTCAACTATTGGATACTTTATTTCTAATGATTCAACATCAAGACTTTTTTCTTCTGGAACAATGTTCAAGTAAACTTGAAGTTCTTCTTTCTCAGCATCATCTTCTAACTTTTGTTTCTTAGCACTTTCTTCACTAAGAGTTTCTCTTGCTCTTTTCCTAGCAAGTGATTTCTTTCTTCTTCCTCTAGTTTTCTTTTCACTGCCTTTTTCCTTTTTAGAATCCATAGGTACAAAGGATTGAATTTGATCCCATACTTTTTCAAATATAGGTCTTATTTCTTTATAACTCATTCCCTTGAAGTGACTCGTCTTGTATCCACCTTGATTCTTTAGATACATGCACATGTTCTTCCTGACTTCAGCTACAGAAAAAGGTCTATTCTGAAGAGCATGGTATCTTAACACAGAAGGATTACTCTAATCAATATCATGAGCTTCTTTAGCTGCAACTTCTTCTCTTTCATCCAACTGCCTTTATAATATTAAAGCTGTTTCAAAGTCAAACCTTTCTTGTTCTTGTTTTGCCTTAAATCTAACTTCCCGTTCAGCATTGAATTTAGCTTGTTCCTCCTCAAATACCTTCTTAGCTAATTCTTCATCAATGCTCATTTGAACTTGAACCCTTTTCTTGATTTTCTTTAGTGGCTTAGATTCTTGCATAATGGCTTTTCCTTTATCCTTTGCTTTTGATGCACTCCTCCTAATATAGACTAGTGTTTCAGCACCACTAATTTCTTTAGCAGTAGAAACTCTTAGAGGGCTAACAGTACTAATGGAAGCACTAGCAGTGGTAACAGGTATACTAGCAGTGGTAAATCTTTCAGTAGTACTAACATCAAAATCATATTACATATCTTGCTGAGGTTGTACCAATGAGATTGTGGGATCTGTATCAATATTAGAGATCTTCCTCCCCTGTTTAGAAGAATCCTCTACAGCATCTTCATCCTCTAAAATAACAATCCTAGCCCTTCTCCTAGCTTTGCATGTCTTGACATTTTTCTCCAACTTTTTCACTCTTAAGATGAGTCTTGTAAGAGTAGTACTATAAGTCTTCTTTGTCTGCTACAAGTCCTTCTCCAAAACTTTAATTCTATATGTCAACTTAGTAACCAAATCCATTAATTCATGTTGTTACATATTGCCCTCATCACTTCCAAGTAAGTGAACACTATGGAGAGGTGATTCATGGGGCATTAGAGCAGTCTCCTCAGTAGGTGTGATGGGTAGTTGTGAGGTGGATGGGGAACTGATTGATGTGTGATGGGATGATAAAGATGGTGAAGATGTTATTTTAGAAGGGGATGTCTCAGTAGTGGTTTGGATAGATGGTTCTACACCCTGAGGCTGAACTAGCATTGTGTCAAACAATGGAGTAATCATCCCAGAATATCCCTTGGAGACTCTCTTCATGTTGCTGAACAGTTTATGTGTAAGGGAAGGAGTAGGATAGGTTCTTGTATGGGGGGAAAAAGTCTTTGGTGTTTATTCAAAAATATTTGTATGAATCGAGGATACATCAAAAACTTGTATGTGTTATCCAAATTCTTTACCATGGCATCAAAAATGAATTTTGAAAAGTTAAAAGTCTTATTTGTTGCCAAGCATATGATAGCAGTAGCTATGTTGCTACTAAACTGCTCCTAAGCAGTCTTCTTAGGACTCAAGCAGTGGAGTATGGTATGAATGAAGAACTTCCACTCTGGGGAAAAGTGTCCCTTTTGAAAAGTAAGACTATTAGAAGTAGTTACATACCTTATAAGAGCCAATTGCTCAAAGATTTCTGTAGTTGGGAGAGAGGGAATGCCTTCAAAATCTTCAAGCTTGAGATGCCTTATAATGGAGCCCTCTAAAACTATTATCTTGACCTTTCTATCAATGGTTGCAGTAATACCCAATACTCCATCATCAATTGTGCATAAAGCAGCAGTTTGCCAAAATTGTTCAATAAGAGAAGTATAAATGGTTGGACTTGCAGTGAAGGCATAGTGGATGTGACTTGCAGAGAGAAAATCAATGATTTCATGAAACCCCTCACTTCCTTCTGACTTCTCTAAGTATGCAACCATGTTGTGCTTATCGCAAAATTCTAAATTCGCCATTAGATGAAGATAAAGTTAATTAAGGTTCTGGGATATGATCGTAGGAGAGAGTATAAGTGTTTGGTAGAGGTAATTGTGATATGAGAGAGTTTTTAAGGTTTTAAATTGCACCAACTAAAAAAGATTTGTACTTATCTTGAAGAAATCTTATGTTTATATAGAAAGATCATGAATTCTCTAATTAGTCAAACCTATAGACGAAGTTGTTGGCGGAAATTTCACAATGGCTATATTTAGAGAAGGAAGTTCTGTTATGGCTTAAATAGTACTAACAGTCACCCATCAGTACTAATATTAGCCTAGCAGTACTAACTTTAAGCCCAGCAGTACTAAAATATGACTATCAGTACTAAGTAATGCCCAACAGTACTAAGTAATGCCCAGCAGTACTAACATTAAGATACCAGTATTATCCTCAATTTCGTCCAAAGAGGATTTTCATCACTAAATATTGACTCTCACAATCTCTCTTTCTGTTTTTATGCTCACGCAATATCTCTCAATTCTTTTTGCTCACTAATTCACTCAATTTGTTTTTATCACACAACTCTCTTTCTATTTTTCAGCTCACTTAATCTCTCTATTCTTTTTCTCACCAATTTAGACAATTTTGTACAATTTGCCATCAATTCCAATAGTTTCAGACTGTCCTCCCTACTTCCAAGTGTGTAACCTCTTGAGAGAGGTGGATCATTGGACTATTTAGATGTAGTCTCAAACCTAGTTTGAGCATCTACACCCCCCAATATGGTATCTTGGCACCCGGGACCACTACTTGAACCAATTCCCTAAGGACTTGATCCATTAAGTGTTGCCATAGATTGAGACCAAGTACTGAAACCTTCCTGCATCAAAACCTTTTGTAAGAAGATCTGCAACATTATGATCAGTATGAATTTTAACCATTTGAATTAACTTTTTAGCATTGCAATCTCTTATAAAATGATGTCTAATCTCTATATGTTTTGTTTTAGAATGTTGAACAGGATTTTCAATAATGCAAATAGTACTGTTATTGTCAATATTAATGACAGTATTCATGAAATTATACCCATAATCTAGCAATTGATTTTGAATCTAGAGTACTTGTCCACATCAACTAGCAGCAGCCACATATTCAGCTTCAGTTGTAGAGGTGGCAACCACAGTTTGCTTCTTGCACTGCCAAGATATCAACCTGTTTCCTAAAAACTAACAACCTCCAGTTGTTGACTTCCTATCTTGAGTGGCTCCAGCATAGTCACTATCAGTATAAGCAACTAGTTCAAATGGAGAATCTCTAGAATACCAAAGGCCTAAAGTTGGTTTGCCTTTCAAATATCTAAAAATTCTCTTGACTGCTAAGAGATGTGATGTCTTTGGTGTAACTTGAAATCTGGCACATGCACATACTGCAAACATAATATCTGGCCTAGATGCTGTGAGATACATCAAAGACCCAATCATAGATCTATAGAGATGTACATCAACATCATCAGCATCTCCATCTTTGACTAAAGGCTTTTCCAAATCAACTGGAGTAGAAGCAGACTTCACATCTGTGTAGTTGAATTTCTTCAAAATCTCAGCTACATATTTATCCTGGCTGATAAATATTCCATCTTCCTTCTGTTGTACTTGCAATCCTAGAAAGAAAGTAAGTTCTCCCATAGAACTCATCTGAAACTTATCCTTCATAAGCTTCTCAAATGCAGTACACAGTTCCTTATTTGTAGAGCCAAAGATAATGTCATCAACATAAACCTGTACTAGCCAAATATCTTCTTTTTGCTTCTTGATAAACAATGTCTGATCTATTTTCCCTCTTTTAAACCCATTGCCCAACAGATAGTTAGCCAAGGTTTTATACCATGCTCTTGGTGCTTGATACAACCCATAAAGTGCCTTGACCACCTTGTAAACTTTGTCTGGATGGTCAGGATATTTAAATCCTGGTGGTTGAGTAACATAAACCTCTTCCTTAATAGTTTCATATAAGAATGCACTCTTCACTTCCATTTGATATACCAGAAAACCCATAAAAGAAGCATAGGCTAAAAACAATCTTATTGCCTCAATTCTTGCCACAGGAGCAAAAACTTCTTCATAGGCCATGCCTTCTTCTTGTCTATGACCTTGTGCAACTAACCTTGCTTTATTCCTAATCACAATCCCTCTTTCATATTTCTTTTTTCTAAAGACCCATTTTTTTCCAATGGCCCTCTTTCTAATAGGCAAATCCACAAGTATCCAAACTTGTTGGAGTTTGAATTGCAGAAGTTCTTCCTGCATTGCTTCCACCCAAGATGAATCAGATAGAGCTTTAGCAATGCTTGTGGGTTCAATCTGTGATAGGAAACAAGCATATAAACAAGTATTCAGAGTATCGTGTGTTTTCTGTTCATATACAGCATTGAGAAACCCTTGTTCAGAATTAGATTTTGTCATTCTTCTTGTCTGAATAGTGGACTTCACATCTCCAATCACATTTGTAATTGGGTGATCTTTATGGATTCTTGTATTTAGAGTGAGTGGAAATGTATAGGAATTTGTGATGTTCCCCAAATCAACTTCTGGTTCATCTTCATCACTGAAGAACTCAACATGAGTGGCTTCAAGTATATGACTAGCTCCCATTGTGAACATGTCTTTAGGGCTATCTTGATCATTTGAGCTAGCAGTATTAACTGATGGATCAACAAGTATTAAGTTTAAAACGACTAGTATTAACTTCAGGACTGGCAGTATTAACATGTTGTCCAGCAGTATTAACTTCCTTAGGACTGCTATCATCTTCAGACTTATCATTTTCATCATTCTCATTATCTAGACCATCTTCAACCTGCTTTTGATCATCAGCAGCAGATTTTGGTTCACCATTACCAACATCTTTGGAAGGTGAATCAAAGTATGAAGCATCTTTCCATATTGGCATCATAATTCAATCTTGACTGATATCTTCTTTCTGTGTAGATGTACCTGCATTAAGTTCTCCTTGTGTACCTGCAGATTCATTAATGATTGTACCTGCAGTAACTGGTACATAATTCATAGATTGGGTTAGAGAATCAATATTAAACAGCCACTTTAGACCATTCCCTTCTATCATAGGCTTATTCTCTAAAAACCTAATATGCAAGTTTTCTTCTACCCTTTTGGTTCTTGTATTATATACCCTAAAAGCTTTACTACTCAAAGAATATCCAATAAAAAAACCTTCATTACTTTTGCCATCAAACTTGCCTAAACTGTCTAAAGTATTAAGAATGGTAACATGACATCTAAATGGTCTCATAAAGCTTAGAGCTGGTTTAAAACCTCTAAAAAGTTCATAAGGTGGCTTGTAATGAGGCTTGACTACTAAGACCCTATTTTGTACATAGCAAGCAGTACTAACTGCTTCAGCCCAAAATATGGTAGGTAACTTAGAGTCAGCTAACATTGTTCTAGCAGCCTCAATTAGTGTCCTATTCCTCCTTTCAGCTACACCATTCTGCTGAGGAGTCCTAGCTACACTATATTCTCTCCTAATACCTTTCTCTCTGCAAAAATCATCCATAACTTTATTCTTAAATTCTGTTCCATTATCACTCCTGATTATTTTTACTTTCTTATCCACTAGGTTTTCTAATTCTTTGATAAAGTTCTTAAGAATCTCACTGGTTTCATCCTTAGATACTAAAAAGAAAACCAATGTAAACCTGTTATAATCATCAGTGACTACTAAGAAATACTTCTTATGCATTAAACTACTCACAAAAGTTGGACCAAACAGATCCATATAAAGCATAAACAAAGGCTTAGTAATTGGATTCAGAACTTTAGACTTACAAGAAGCTCTGTGTTGCTTCCCTTTAAGACAAACAACACAGGTTTGGTCATTTTCAAAACATTTTGTAGGCAATCCTCTTACAAGATTATCCTTAACAAGCTTGTTTATGTTCTTAAAAATAATATGACCTAGTCTCCTATGCCAAAACATTGATTCATCTGATGTAGCCTTTGCAACAAGACAAGTTAAACTCTCTTTAAGAACAATGTTCTTCATATCAAAACTGTACATATTGTCTTTTCTAGGAATTTTAAGAAGTATCTGAGTTTCATCAGGCAACTTAAAATTAGGAGATAAGACAAGACATTCAGTGTCAGTAAAAAGGACATAGTTCTTTTTGTCACACATCTGCGAGACACTAAAAAGATTGAATTTTAACTCATTGACAAAGTATACATCTTCAAAATCAAGACTATCAGTTTTAAGTGTTCCTTTATCAAAAATTCTACCACCATGCGCTCCTCCCCCAAATGCAACATAACCTCCATCAAATTCCTTGAAATCATAGAGATAAGCTATGTTCCCAGTCATGTACCTTGAGCATCCACTGTCAACAAATCTTGTGTCATCCTGTTGTGGCTTCCCCTGCACATAAAAATAAGGAAATTAGATTCCTTTGGGGATCCAATCCATCACTGACTTGGATCTGCCTCGTGCATCAATGTAATTATGTTTCTTCAAGGTGATTGATGCACTATCAGGTTTGGTAGGTCTCTAAACCCAACATGCTGAGGCCTTTACAGCATTTGCCTGATTAACCCTAACAGCACTAACAACTGCAGAATTTGGCCTAGCAGTTTTAACTACTTTTGGCCTAGCAGTATTAACTGCTTGTGCCTTAGCAGTATTAACTTTTTGTGTAAACCTTTTGTTGGTTAATATTGTTTTTGGTTGAAAGGGCCTTTTTACATTTGATTATGCTGATTTTGAAAAACATGGCATTGGATAAGCAGTATTAACTGTTCTGGCAGTATTAAAAGTTTTTAGGCTAATTTTTATTAAAACTTCTCTTGGAACCATGTTCCTTTGAGCATTAGGGTGAGTCCTTTTGGTAGTATAGTTGTAGTTCGCCCTGTTATAATTATTCCCATATACCATCCTTTCCCTTTAATGGTATTTACAATGAGCCTGCACATGATCAAAACTCCCACAAATAAAGCAAGCTTTGTTATACATCACAAAATCACTTCCTAGTTGATTGGACTTCTGTCCATTCCAATTTCTTTAATTCCCCCTAGGAGTTTATGATCTATACATCTCAGCATACCTAACTGACTTTTTAACTGGTTTTTCATGATTTTTAGGTTTGATAAAATCTACCTTTTTATCAACAGGAAAACAGTTTCTTTATCAACATTAAGTGAAGACTCAACAAAGCTACTTGTGTCTTTTGATACTTGTTCTTTTACCAAAGAGTCGTCAGAATTTTCCTTAGAATCATCTGATTTTTTATCACAAACTACATTAGACTTTTGATTACTATCCTCAGAACCATAAGCTTTGAATTCAGGCTCTTTGAATTCATCAAAACCAGAATAAGACAGATCAAGCTTTTTAGGTCTATTATAGATTAAAGGATGGGGTGGAGGAACTGTATTATACCCCCAAACCCTTTTTGCTTTTGTCAGTTATCTGACTCCCTAACAAGTTGTCTAGGTCTTTTGATGCTTTATCAAATTTCTTAATTTTAAATTCTATGCCCTCTTTTTCTTGCTTAACTTTTTCAAACTCACTTTTAAGTACATTTATTTCATAATCTTTGCAAGCTACTTCCCTTTTAAGAACCGCAACTTCTTCACTAAAAAGAACCTCATTCTTTCTATATGTGATAAGTTGTTCTTCTACAGTTGCTAAACCTCTTTTATAAGTAGCTGCTGTAAATTCAGTATGATTAAGCTTAACAATTAAATCATCACATTGTTTCTTAAGAGTTTCATAGTTTTTCAGACAAGTTTTAGAGTAAGTTTTATCAGTGTATACCTCAGAGTCTGAAAACGTCATGAGAGACATGTTTGTCTGAACATGTTCTTCTGCCATATCACTCCAGTCAAAACCTATACCATCTATAGTCAACATTGCCTTTGAAGATGTGTCTTCATTGTTTCCTTGCTTCCTAGTGTTGTCTTGATTTCTGAATTGACCCTTTTTGTTCTTTGGTGCTCTACATTCCCTGGTAAAGTGTCCCATCTTATGACAGTTGAAACACTCTACCTTGGATTTATCATACCCAGCAGTATCATTAGCATTAATGAAAATTTTCTTGCATGTCCTCTGATAGTACCTCTTTGCCCTCATACTTAGCAGAGAGAGCTGCCACTTCAAATCTATTGCTTCCAGATCATCTTCGTGAATTTGCTCTAAGTCCTGCTATAGGAGATTATAACCATTGAGATTCTCAACCATGAAAGCATACACAGCATTATCACTGAAGCTAGTTGTACTAACTTGAGGACTAGCAATGTTAACATTAGGGCTAACAGTACTAACTTCATATGCAGGTTTAGCAGTATTAACATCATTAGTACTGCTAGTACTTGAAGCAGTCATAAAGGCCAAGTTTTGAGCACCACCACTTGCACCAATTGATTTCTTTACACTTTGTTCAACAATTTTAAAGTTGTTGTATAAATCATCGATGCTCATTGTTTTAATTTTAGCCTTATTTATCCAGACTACAACATGAGTATTCCACTCAGGAGGCAAGCTGCTCAAAAAATTTGAATTGAAGTCTTCTTGAGCGATGACCACACCCAAAATTTCAAGCCATTAAAACCAGAAAGCATAATTTTTGGCATATGAAGAAAGATCAACATCGAAACTAAGCTCGAAATGTAAATTCCATAAAGATTTCACACAAATTTTAAGCAAAATATCATCTTTTTCATGGAGCTTTTTTGTGCTCGTGAACGATAAGGTAATGAGACGGTTTAGGATTAGGAGCAACAACGGGCTCATCAAATGGAGCTTGAATTAGGAATACCAGAGGTTGGATGTTTTAGGTACTTGGTTGCACCGTATCCTTTGTCACCTCGGGTTCCCATTCTACCACTTTAGGAAGAGGAGAAAAAGGAGGTGGAATCGAAGGTCCATCATATGAAATACCACTTCGGGTGGTGATTACTTTCAAGTCACCCCTCGGGTTAGCAACGGTGTTGCTTGGAATTGAACCCATACCCGAAGAAGAAGCAGTATTCATTTGGAAAAAACTAGCCATCATATTCTTAAGTTTATTGGTTTAATTTGACATTGTAGCTTGCATTCTTGCACATTTCATTCTTGAATGTATTATTTTTGATTTTGCATTGTAGACTGCATTTCATTTCTTAATTCTGATTTTAAAAAACTGATATGATTTCTCTTGGCTTGCATACTAGCATCATATGTTTTCTTAAATTTCTCCAAGTCACTCGAAGTAGTAACTTGAGTTTGAATCGGAGCTTGATAAGACGTATTTCCTTGATTGAAGTTATTTCCTCGATTATTTGGTTAAACCCTGATTTGCACATTCGGTAGAGCAATAACCGGGTGTCAAAACCTGATTAGCTAACTCTAGAGGGTCGAGAACCGGTATATCCCTGATTAAAGTATCACAGTACCGCTGCTGAAACAAACGATATCCCTGAATATTGTCTTGATAGCCTGAAAAGTGTTGCCATCCGGTTGCTAAGACACTGTCGGTAAGAAAGAGCACCACTACAATTAACACAAGATTCCCACAACAGCTATTACTGAAGCTAGGAGCTAGGGTTACTTATGTTATTTTAAGACACGCGGTCATGGCACTAGTCACGGCACTGGCTACGGCACTTGAACTATCTCTGAAGAATCAACATTACTTGCTTTCACTTGAGAAACAATCAGTTTGTTTCTTAAATTACAACTTTTGATTTGTTTTCAATAATTTTCAACACTTACATCTGTGCACTTCTTACAAAACATTTGCCACCGGCGCAAATTCAAAGAATCTTGATCGGAGGGTTTTAAAACCATTGATAAAGGTATCGAGTTGATTTAATTTGGTAAAACCGTGATGCGGGCATGCTCGAAGGAGATCCTTGAAACGGTCCCATGCCTCACTAAACGTTTCCTCAAACTTTTGTTGAAAATTAGAAATTTCATTCTGGAGATTTGTTGGTTTTGAGGGGAGGAAAGAAATGGTTAATACACTAGGAGCACAAGATCGTACCCAAGTGAGATTAAACGAGAAGGTTTTTGTCAAGAGCCAAATCCGGGCTGGACCAATCGATTAGAAAATGGAAAAAGCAAAGCTTAATCGATTGTCCTCGGGCACTCTTGTAACTTCAACGTAGAAATAATCTTGTTTAAAATATCCGAATATGAGCATTGAGATCTTCTTTTTGCAAAACCGAGAATTGTTATGAAGTTACAAGATTGATTAGACTATGCTTGAGCTCGAAATGCTCAGCGGGAATGGGTGGTACTACGATTGTCTCTGCATAACCCTCGGTGGGTGCACGGAGTAATTCTGCCATAGTACGTATTCCGGCCATCGTAACTACGGGAGACTCTTCAAGAGCGAACGTTTGACTCATTGTTATGAACGTCTACGATTATGAACGTTTGGATTCGTAGAAGTAGATTTCTGTAAGAAGGTTCAACCAATGAATTTTGAAGAAGACCGTGTTTGCATTACCTAAAAACAAATAAAGAAGAAAAATAATTCACATGTAACCGATAATCGAACAAGTGTAAGGTAGCTCTTTAGAAAACACACAAAGAAGCAGAGGAGCGGGTAAGTGCGAAGCGTTTTAAAAACCTTCTCCTTTCGGGTCGAAGTTCGTACGATCAACCCTCCTTAAACCTCTCTTAAAGTTTGAAATCTAAAAGTGAGCCAATTTCACAAGTGACACAATGGTTGTTTTTATTGTTTTTCAATATTTTTTGGTTTTTGAAATACTTTAGGAAAAGTATTTTTGATTTTTCTAATAAATCTACAAAAATAAATCGAGAAAAATAAAATATTTTTGTATTTTTGAGTTTTATATAAAAGAAAATAACACAACGATAACTTCACGAGGAAGGGTCTTCAAAACACTAATCTTCAAGCTTCAACGCGATATTCGATACACACCTCCCCGGCAACGGAGCCAAAAATTGATTCAGACCCAAACACACACGTAGGTATATATAAGGACGATATCAATAATAGTATAGTATAAGTATTCCAAAAGGTTCTAGAAAGTTACTTTTGACCAAAGTAAAGTTCAAAACCTCCCGGGTCGTTTCCTCGACGAAGTGTGAATTGAGAATCGGTTAAGTTTGTGATCGCGTGATTTGAATAATCAATATTTTAGGTTTTTGATTCTATTTCTACTTATGAAACGCAAAAACAAATAAAACAAGCAAACAAATAAGGCAATTTAAGATTTAAACCTAAAAAATGATAACGAGATTCCTAAAACGCGTCTAATTAACCAAATTTGACAAATTTAAACCCTAAAAACACAAATTATGACTTTTTAAATCCTAAATGACTAAAAATAATTTTCAGAAAAGAAATTATATTTTTTGATTTCTATTTTATTTATTATGAATTAAAAACTATTTTAATCTAGAAAATTAATTAAAAATACTAAACTAATTTATAAAATTCTAGAAAAATGATGAAAATTACTTAAGACTGTTTAGAATCTATAAAAAATGTAAACTTGAAAAGTGGTTTACAGAATAAGCAGTAAATAAGCAAATAAGTTCGAATAAGCAAACTAGAAAATAACCATAAGTATTAAATGAAACCAGCATATGTTGAAAAAGTCCTAAGGGCGCTACTAGTTAAGGCTTTGGTATGTTAAGGGTGAGGTCGCAGGTTCAAGTCCTGGACCTTACCTTTTTGCTACAGTGTTTTATTTATTTTCTTTTTTAAACTTAGAAAGAACTAGTTGAAATAAGCTAATTTTATAAAAGACATTTTTTCTTAAACTCACTAATAAGCTAGAATAAGCTAGCTTAAAAGCTGACAGTTTGGCTAAAACTAAACTAAATGACTAAAGAACTAAACTGTTTTGGCTTTTGACTTAATAAGCAAATGTGAAAAGCAAATAAGCAATAACAGACAAACCTTTACACCTAATTAACACTTTTGACTCAAATTTAATCAATCAGAATGAGCTTAAAAGCTATTAAAAGCTAAATGAAAATAAGACTTTAACTAACAGTTTTAAAAGGAAAGATTACCAATTTTAAGCTTAATTTTTAGACCTAATAAGCACTTAAAATAAGTTGTGGGCTAAAGCCAATTAATTTTTGACTTCCAATTGAACCCATAAAAATCAAGAATTAAGAAATTTTGTTAAGAAACTAAGCTAGAAACAGAGGACATAAAAACTTGACCAAATAAAAACTGTTTTTGGCTTTTTGGATTTTAAAGGAAAAATTAGCTAATGCAGGCCTATTTTTAAGCTACTAAATGCTAATATAAAAACTTAAAAAGTAAAAACAGATGGAGATTGATGTCTAATAAGCTTATATTATCAATATTAGACCTTTAAACAAAATTAAACTAACTTAAAATGGCTGTTGAAAATGGGACTTTTACTTTTGAAAATGAGAATTAATAAACTAAGACAGATTTGACTCAAGCATAACTAACTAATGTAGACTTATACTAACTTATTTCTACTGCCTAATGGATTCATAACAAGCATGAAAGTAACACCTAAATACTATAAATCAAGATATAAGCTAACAAGCAAATTTATCAAACTAAAAATTCCACAGATTCAAACCATGTATACACTGAACCTTAAGCTTGATTTGTAGACTTTAAAAAACTTGCATAAACTGACTTAAGGACTAATTTAAGGCTTGATAAAACTGATTTAAGTGACAAAAGAGACTAGGCAGTACTAACATATGTTAGTACTGCTAGTGCCAAACACCCCTTTAAGCTTTGTATTTTCATTTTTAAACTATAAAAGGTTGAAATAAGCTCAGATTTATAAAAACAGATAGAGTATTAAGCAAATAAAGGACAATTAAGCATAAACTAAAGACAAATAAGAACTTAATAATAAGCTAAACTCAAAAGCTATAATAACTAGAAATAAGGACAGTTTATAAGAAAATGCAAATTTAGACTAATTTAAGCTAACAACTAAACACATTAAGCTATAATAGAACTGAATAAGCAAAACTAAACATCAATAAGCAAGCTATAAGCATAGAATAAGCAGTAATAAGCTAAACATAAAATAAGCTATAAAGAAGAGAAAATGAATAGTGTACCTTGATCCTAGCTCAAACAAGGATCAAATAATGCTCTTAGGGCTATTCTAAAAGCTCCAGCTTATCATAGATAAGCTGATAGTGTCCATAAGCTCATCCATGTTTGGCTTATCATCCAATAAGCTAAGGTAATTTAAGGGAGATAAATTTAAGATGAATATCTAAACTTAGTTTAGCTTTTAAAGGCTTAACTGAGTATAAAGCTAAAGCTTAAGATAATTTGAGACAGCTTATAGAGCTATATTAAGATTTACTTACGCTTATTCCAACCATAAGTGCAATAAGTAAAAACATGAATAGAACTTGAATTAAACTAAACAGATTTTATTAACATTCAAAAGTGAGTACAAGCTTTTAAAAAAAAGAAAATACCTCAAATTAAGGACAATAAGCTAAAAATGAAAACATTAAGCTAAAATACTACTAACTTAAGCTAAAATCCTACACGACTTCTCTATGTGATTTGCTCTGCTAATTATAGCTGCTGAAGGAATGTTCTAAGTCCATGAGATGCTCCCCTAGCTTCAATCTTGCCCCTTGATTCTTGATTAAATCCCACGCAATCATTGGAGCCCGTGTGGTCTTCGTCGCCTTTTCTGGAGCATTAAGATCGGTATTAAATTATATGAGTGTACCGGTAGTATATTAAATTCTAGAACTTGTTTTTGTGATGCATCCCGAGACCGCATAGTAAGTATTAGGATTTGCTTGATAAGAGGCATTAGGATTAACCCATGTTTTAAACCTATAATTGTTATGATGGTCACACCGATCATATAACTATCCCACACCCTTGCCATGCACTCATTTTTAGTGCAGGATACCCCTAGTACAACCCTCCGAGCCTATCCTTTTTTACGGTTCTCATAATTTTCTGGTGGATTCCAGATCATTAATGAAGAGCATTGTTAACCCTTAAACCAATGTTACACCCAAATCGCCTTAGCCTACCTTGTATGTACTCACCTTTAGTATATTATTGTGTTTAACCCAAGTTAATTATTGAGTACACGGTTGCTAATTACTTATCCTTGTAAATACTGTTTTGGGATGATTGGGATTCATGATAGTATTTATTTCGCGGAAGAATGAGGAAGAAAAGACCCCCATATATTTGTTAGATGATCTCCATGTTATTTTGATTCACCTCAAATCGGGTCATTAGTTAGATTGTAAATATCGAGCATGTAAAAGCTCAAGTGTAGGGGTACGTATTATAAACCCCAAGCAATGTATTATATTATGAAAAAAATAGGAAAGAAAAAGAAAGAGATTGATGTAGAGTTGGTTAGAGTTTGTATATCTTCGTCTGAGGCTTGGCTTAGCAACCAAACCAGCGTGTATGCGTGTAAATAATTAGCTAACCCTTGCACTCCAAATTCACCCAAAGCCACCTAAATGTATCCTATCCGTTTCCATTTCCATTATAGATTATCTTACACCTACACCCCATAACCTTTTAAAAGACCTCTTAGATAGTAATGAATAATGCTTGCGCCTAGCAGTAGAGGTTTGATCCTTTACCAAGCCTATGGTAATTTATATGCTATGACAGGTAATGAGTGTTGATTTTTTGTTTCCCCTTTATGTTATAATTTATTATACACCCGAGTGAAAGAGAGAATCCTAAACACTTATGTGAGGTGCTAGTATATGCTTTATGTGCTGTTAATTACATGGTCTAGAAGGTTGTGTTCTAAAATACTTTTAAAGAGTAGGTAAAATGACCCTCATATTGCTATTGTCTAGGTAGAAAAGCCCATTTGCTTGAGGACAAGCAAATATCAAGTGTAGGGGTATTTGATGAGGTGTTATTTTATACACTTTTTTTGGGTCGCTTAACCCCCTAAATCGTGCATTTATGCCCAAAATAGGTACTTAATCGTTCCTTTTTAGGTATTCAACATTTGGAAGGCATTTGGAAGAAATACACGTGACTTGGGCTCATTTGGAAAAGAATCAGACAAGACTACGGACCTACGCCAACATCTATAAGAATCTCTACTCAGAAGCTGGAGACGGCGTCACAGATTGCACGTGACGCCGTCACAACCCATCTCAAGACGGCGTCACAAGATCTCCAGATGGCGTCAGAATGTACGACCCAGCCCATTATCTAGAATATTCTATTCATGATGGCATCACGATTAAAACGTGACGCCGTCATAGCAATTTTCCTATATATACAAATCTGTTTTTAGGGTTTTAAGCGTGTAACTTTAGAGTAAAAGAAAGGGGCGAACCCTAGTTCGTTTAGCAGCTGTTAGGGACGATTTTAGGACCTCAAAACCCTATTGTACTTCCTTCAATTCATGTTTTAATCAAGTAACGCTATCTTAATCATTCAATATGTCTTGTTGTGTGATTCTTATATGTTCTTGCTTTATCTTTAACATGCTTGGCTAAACCTTCTATTGTGTTTATTTATGATTGTATGAAACCTAGGATGTAGATCTTAGTGGTGTTGCTTCTTGTGATGAATATGCATGTTAGGTCTTAGAAAACCAACTTTTGCCTATATCACTGTTGATATGTCTAGGAAAACATGATTGTGTAGAAAGGATACCATCGGGTAACAGTCTTCATACTACCTTGCCCCTTATATGGTTGTTCCACTCTTAATATATCTCAAATGAATTTAATATACTCTTAGGGGGCTTATAATAGTATTCATACTACCTTACTTGTGTGTTGCCTTAACGGAATATTAAATAGACACCGAGTTCGTGTAATTCGTTCATGACTTAAGAAATAATTACATAGATCATCACAAGTGTGACAAAGCAACAACACTAGGAGAAGCAATCTAGGGAGTAATACATGATTAAATAAACACCATCTTTTTTTATATTGTTATCACCAACAACGTAGTTTATATTTAGTTTAATAGCTAAAACCAACCAATCTCTCAAACATATGATTTACTGCTTTCATAAAATATAAAAACACAAAAAGAATCTTCTCTTAACCCTTATAATTCTGTTAGAACATGATCAAAACCTTCCCAGCCTATTCCTCTAGAGAACGATAACAACCCCTGAGTCTTGCCTATACTATACTACAACGGTTAGGTACATTGCCTATGGAGTTGTAAAACTTCTTGTAGAAGTCCCTTACGACAACCGCAACAATGTGTCATAAAAAAATTTAAATTTGGGTCAAAATTACCTTTTTATGCTATGTTTCGATATATTACTCACCATTTTACGGAACAAAGCAAATGGCAAATGAAGGAATAGTTTCTAAGGCTTATTTTTCCCCTATACTTAAGTTGAACATTGTCCCTAATGTTCTATAAAAGTGCGGGTAAAAACGAGTAAAGGGATAAGAAAACAAGGAAAAGAAACTAGTACTCCCTTGGTTTTCTCAATAATGGAGAAGAAACATGTGATAACAGGTTAAATCGTCATCCAAGAATCATCCAATGAAACTTCCTAAGAACTTCCAAGCTTCTTCTCGTCAAATATGACCTGTAATCAAAGACAAAGACAACTACACCAAGCATAAAATCGGCGGGATAGATAAAAATACAATGAGAATTTAGGGTTTGACTCTATGAAAGCAGTAAAGATAGGATGAGAGTAATGATGTAATCATAGGTTTATGCAGGTTTACAAAAGAATTACAAATTTTAAATATTGCACATTTTATTTTTCAGAAATACTAAAAAAATTGAATTTTTACATTCTTGGAGACGCGACGCCGTCGGGTGTTAATCCCGAAACCGTCTCCAGTATCTGTGAAAAATTCTTCTTCGTTTTTAATGAGAAATTTCCTGCACGTAATTTTATTAGTTAAATCTGAAGAAAGCACTGCATAAAAACCTGGAATTAATCGTTACAATCATATGACTCGAAACTGACGCGAATTAATCTAAACAATTTATTTTAAATGTTTGAGTTTGGTTCTTAAAAACCATATATATTCCCCTTCACTTATTTTGTTGCAAAATACCTTTGATTGCAAACAAGATGAAATTATAAACAAACAAAGCATGATTACAAAATTCATTCAAACATAATAAAACAAACAATAAAGAATTAAAATACATGACACTCCTAAGTGCGGGAAAAATAAACATTGGGTTGCCTCTCAAGAATCGCTTTTCTTTATTTATGAGTCTTGTAGCTAGACTCGTAGTCACACGTCCTTACGTGACTTCTTCTTCATCATTCATTCCATCTTTTATTTTGACAGGAGCATGTCGCTCATTTTTGAAGTTTTTGTTCCTACACCGGTCAAACTCCATCTCCTTTTCTTGGTGAAGTTTTATCTTTTCCTCCCATTCTAAGACTAGCCTATTTACAGTCATAGTGGAGGCTATAGGCTCTATATCGTTCTTAATCCCTTTCTCGTCCTTACAAAGGGATTCAGGTATCCTATAGAAGCTTATCTTATTCTTTACAGATCTTAGAGTTATGGTGCCCTTATCAAACTTAATCATGGCCTTAGCCGTTGTCAGAAATGGTGTCAATAAGATGAAAGGCCTCTTCTCGCTTTCCTTAATGTCTAAGATTACGAAGTCTACGGGGTACACACGCTCAGCAACCTCCATTAATACGTCCTCTGTTATTCCTAAAGGGTAGATATACGAGTGGCTAGCTAGGGAGAGTCTAATGTCCGTCTCAACAAGCCTTTCATCGGTTAGTTTCACGTAGGTAGAGAGGGTCATGACGTTCACGTCGGATCCTTGGTCAACTAGGGCGTTCATGTGTTTCAGGTCTTCTATGTTATAAGGTATTTCGAAGTTTCCTCTGATGTCCTCCTTCCTTGTTATCTTTTTTCTAAGGATTGCTTCATAAACAGGACCCCTAGGTAATAAATTGTAAGTCCTCCCTTTTATTTTTCCAACTCGGGCTCCTGATAGGGAGTCATTGAACCTATGATTGTCAACAAACCCTTCTGCTAGTTTCTCATTGATCCTATGCTTCAGGTAATATTCTATGGGCTAAGAGCTGGGTGCTTCTACTGCTTCTTCTTTCTCAGCTTTTTTAACGGGCTTGTTTTTGGTCTCATTTTCAGCTCCATTCTTTGTCTCGGCTCCCTAGACTGACACCTCCGTTTTTGTTTTGGTAGTTTTTTTAATGTCGTCGCCGGTTACTACGTCATTATCATTGTTCCTCTCTTCCTCCCTTCTGGTGAGAGAGATAGAGTTTACGTTTTTGGTGACGGGGGATTTGGCCTCTTCTCTAATTAACACTTTTTCAGAAGCCATGCTAGTTGTGAGTTCTTTAAGAAGCCCGAACATTTCTGCCATCCAATCATTTATCTCCTCTCACTGTTTGAAAATGACGTTCTCAAATATTTCCATCCTTTGGTATGAGCTGCCATGTAGTCCCGTACTCAAGCTTCGAAAGTAGTTCCTAATGCCTAGGGCTGAGGGATTGGGTTGGTACGTTCGCGAAAAGTAAAAGGGCTCTGCTTTGGTGATTCATTTTGGTTTCGCGGGCGAGGGTTTGAGTAAACTGCTTCGGCATAAGCTTGAGGGACGTGTGTTATCACACCCCGTCATAGGCGGAAACACGAGAATGCAACATAATGATCAATCACAACACAAGATATAAAATAGAGAAAACTAAAATGCATAAATGATAAGTGTCATGATGACCATCAATCCTCAATATAACCTTGAGTGATGTCCCATCCAAGAACACAACACATAGTTGCCAATTATTACAATCACAAGCTCACGCAGGGGTCCACTAAATCTTAACCTCGATACTCAAGAGATCCAATCCATAACATACATCAAAGGCAAGACTTCTCAAACAAGATTCCTACGGGATTCTCTAAAAGTCCGCTACATGCACCACAATCTTAACGATCATTAACTTCACCTAAAAATAATACTAGAAAACGTCAACAATAATGTTGGTGAGCTCGTAGGTTTGACTCAAAACCCAGTCGTTGTGCCAATATCTCAAACAATTGTGCTATATGACAGTGAATATATGCAGATCAATCACGAACCTATAACTTAGCATCCCCGCTAATCATGTATCAAGACCTAGCATCCCCGCTAGTCTTATCACCAGCGCGTACCAACGCTCTTAGGGTCGCAACCCCGATGACATACCACACCTAAAGTCTACCAGATGGAGCTATATTTAGGGTGAAGAACCACACAGAAAGATCACACAGCATAGCGTACCAACACATATCATTCACACAGCAGTCATAAGCACATTAATTATCCCAAAAACAAAACCACGTTTCGCACAGTTCAAAACACATTTGAGTATCATTTTCCCCTAATGGAAAAGATTTAAAAAAATAAGGCTACGAGAACTCACCTCAAGCAACTGTCTCCAATAGCAAACTCAAATCACAAGTAAATGCAACGACATCCGCACACGACCTAGTCCAGTTAATGTCCCATTTTAAATCATTTATTACCAAAACCGTTTTCAGGTATGATGCATAAAGATTAGATGCTTGTTGTACGGTTATCTTAAAAGTTTTAGTGGTGTGATGGTTGACGACCTAATTCTTCAAATGATACTATATCTCAATTCATATCTTAGCATAATATACTTATACTATTTAAGAAGAATAGTTAAGTAATATAAGATAAATACTTATAAGTATACTTCGATAAATCCAATCGGTACACTTAATTACCATATATAT
>BQNB010085821.1:0-28359 GCA_026074375.1 Tanacetum coccineum
TTATGAACGTGTCGGCATTTTTCACCAAAAAATAGTTCCAAGGATTTCACAGCAGAACGTCGTTGTCGAAAGAAGGAACCATACTCTTGTAGAGGCCGCTAGGACAATGCTGATATTTTCTAAGGCTCCGATGTTTCTATGGGCAGAAGCCGTGGCTACTGCTTGTTACACCCAAAACTGATCCCTCATACACACTCTTCATAACAAAACCCCATATGAGCTGGTGCATGATAAGAAGCCTGATCTTACCTTTTTCCGTGTCTTTAGTGCTCTTTGTTACCCTACAAATGACAGTGAAGATCTTGGAAAATTACAACCAACAACTGATATTGGAATATTCGTCGGTTATGCACCTAGCAGGAAAGGGTATAGAATCTACAACAAAAGAACCGACGAATTATGGAAACTATTCACGTTCAATTCAATGAGCTGACTGAGCAAATGGCTCCCGTGCAACTCAGTACAGGACCCGCTCCTACTTTTCTGACGTCTGGATAGATAAGTTTAGGGCTCGTACCAAATCTGGTTCCTGCAGCACCTTATGTACCCCCCACCAGAAAATAACTTGCAACCGATGTCTTGTGTGCTTGTATAACTCTGTACTGTCAAAAGTCGAGCCCAAGAACTTCAAATCTGCAATAACTAAAGATTGCTGGTTTTAAGCTATGCAAGATGAGATTCACGAATTTGATCGACTTTAAGTATGGGAATTAGTACCTCAACCAGACTATGTCATGATTATAGCTCTCAAGTGGATTTACAAAGTTAAACTTGATGAGTATGGTGATGCACTGAAAAACAAGGCTAGGTTGGTGGCCAAGGGATATCAACAAGAGGAGGGTATTGATTTCGAGGAATCATTTGCACCGGTTGCACGTATCGAGGCTATAAGAATCTTCATTTCCAATGCCGCTAGTAGAAATGTAACCATTTATCAAATGGATGTGAAGACAACATTTCTTAATGGCGAATTGAAAGAAGAAGTGTATGTTAGTCAACCAGAGGGTTTTGTTGATCCAGACCATCCGACACATGTTTATCATCTGAAGAAGGCACTGTATGGTTTAAAGCAGGCTCATCGGGCATGGTATGACACTCTGTTATGGTTTCTTCTGGACAACAAGTTTTCCAAGGGTGCAGTATACCCGACTTTATTCACTCGGAAAACAAGCAAACATATTCTTCTTGTTCAAATTTATGTAGATGATATCATATTTGCCTCGACCGACCCTAAAGTGTGTGACATTTTTTCCAATGAGATGAGTTCTAAATTCTAAATGTCAATGATGGGACATATGTCTTTTTTCCTAGGTTTACAAGTTTCTCAAAATCCCAAAGGCATTTTTATTAATCAATCAAAATTTGCTCTAGAAATATTAATGAAATTTGGGATGGATTCGTGTGATCCTGTTGATGCACCCATGGTGGATCGGCTTAAACTGGATGAGGACCCCTTAGGGACTCCAGTTGATCAGACTCGATTTCGTAGTATGGTTGGCTCCCTAATGTACCTCACTGCCAGCATACCCGACCTTGTATTCGCTGTATGCATGTGTGCTAGGTATCAGGCATCGTCTACCGAAAAGCATCTTGAAGCACTTAAACGGGTCTTTTGGTATCTTAGAGGAACCATTCATTGGGGACTTTGGTATCCAAATGACACCACTATGGCACTAACTGTCTATGCAGATACAGACCAAGCATGTTGTCAAGACACACGAAGAAGTATGTCAGGACAAGTGATCAGTTCCTGGGATAATAAATTAGTAGCTGGTCATAAACAAACAGAAGAGCCACTGCGATTTAAACCCAGAGGCTCGAATACATGGCAATGTCTGGATGTTGTGCCTCAGATACTTTGGATGAGGTCTCCGCTTTCACAATACGGCTTGCCTTCAATATAAATCCCATGTATGTGATAATCGCCTAGTGCCATTGATTTTGCTGCAATAATGTTATAGGCACTCAAGGTCCAGCACATTGACATAACACGACATTTTATTCCAGAGCAGAGTTGTGAACAGGGCAGTGGTTGGAATTGTATTCGTGAACGACGGAATTATCAGCTTGCGTGGAAACTTATTCAACGCGGACATATTCACCAAAGCATTACTAAGAGAGCGATTTGAATTTCTACTCCCGCGACTTGGTATGAAGAGTATGTCTCCGGAAACCCTTAAACGTCTTCAGGAAGGAGAAGAGGAGTAATGGATTGTCCTCCTACATCCTATGTAAATATGTATATAGCTTACATCTAGAAAGAAAATACAAAAATATAAAACCCACAAAAACCATAAAAATTAGAAAATAGAAATTACCAAAAATAGTTTTTCAAGACATGTCTTCCGTTTATCGATAACATTTACAGACCTAGAAATGTCACTCAATAATGACACGGGTCTTTAAATGAAGCTCGAACGGAAGTTCAAACTTTTCAATACATGTCTTTATGGCTTGCAGTTATTTCAGACTGCGACCCATTTTTCACAATGAGGAAAGCATGTCGCCAAAAAGATGGTTGTTCCTAACAACGGGTGATTCAGTTTTGCCAGGCATGGATTACTTTATATCCATATAACTCCGACTTAATGTACGTTTCACTACATTATTTCTTGATATAGAAGAGAAGTCTTATTTTTATCCAAATAAGTTTCCATCTATGATTCTTTTGAAATTTATATGTGATACTCACAGTGAAAAAGTGTTGATTGAAAATGAATCAGACATGAATGTTTTTAAATTTGACACTCAATCAACGACTACAGCTCTTTCAATAGAAAATAGGTCACTGATTGAGGGGGAGAGTGTTTTCAAATTTATGACATCTAATAGGCATTTTAATTCATCATTGGTAAAAGGTTTTTGTATTGAACGGGTTTACAAATTAAATGGGAGTTAAATTTATTTTAACTCAAAAGGCCAATATTGTCAATTATTTGTGAGTATAGGAACTTATGTGCAATTTGCTAAATGTTTCCTAGGCTTATATAACTATAAGGACCATTTATGCCAATTCTGATACATGTGTAAACCTTTTTAATACATTAAACCCCATCGATAAGGTCTTAGGAACTAAAGGGACCAAAATTGCCAATATGTGAATCTTGTAATAGTATTTAAGGTGTCAACGAGTTACTATTGGTTAAACATTCATAATCTCAGTCAAACTTTTCTCTCTTAAAACCCATTCACGCAACTCGCTAGCTTAAACTTTGGTTGATTTGTGATTTATGTGGCTATTATTGCTAAGGTACCTATTGTTTCTTGTTCTCTATATTGTAATTATCTTAAATCTAAAACATGGTTGCCTTAATCACAGTAATTCGCTCTTAATAAATGATTTTGCCTTAGTTTATCATCTAAATCTTTAATCACGTTTGGGATGACATTTGTTTGCTGGGTTAGGGTTAAAAAGTATGAATGATGCCTCGTCCATGTCTAAATTGCATTTCCTTTCATCATATTGTAGTCTTGTTGATTTTCGTGGCAAATGTTGACTTTTTATGGTCAAAAATTAGTGTTTGCTGTTGTTTGTGAAAGTTGCGAAATACTTGATGATGTGGTCTAAGCATAAAACATGTGTTTCCTGGATCTTGTTTGCTCGTATAAGTGATCGTAGGAATTAGTTTGTTAGCTGTATGCTTGGTAGCGAGTTGGGTGATAATGCTAAGTAGCGAGTTGGGTGATGATTCATAGTAGCGAGTTAATAGATTTGCATGTTAGCGTGTTGTGCTTTGACTCTAGCGAGTTTGATATTATTTTATTATTTTATCATGAACAGGCAACTCGCTAACCAGTAGCGAGATGAGGAAGAGTTTTATTTTTAATAAAATAATCAACTCGCTATTTCAAATTTTCCAAATTTAATAGCGAGTTAAGTATTTTAATAAGAATATTCATAGCGAGTTGTCATTAGCGAGTTGTCATGAGCGAGTTGAATTTCCTCTCTTATTTAGTTGTGTGCAGGCAACTCGCTACCCCTTAGCGAGTTAAAGAAGATTTTATTTTATTATAATATTTAACCCTCTATTTCAAATTTTCTATTTTGGTAGCGAGTTAAGTACTTGTAATATAATATTTCAGCAAGTTGTCTGCAGCGAGTTATGTAATTTGTCAAATATCTTTGGGTCAACCCATTCCAAGGTTGACTTCCCTTTGAACAATTGCTCCCAACTAACATCATATATCTGTATGTATGTCCTGCTGTTGGATCTACTTATGCAGATACTATGGCTGACATGAACATTCCTGTGAATGATGCTCCTACTGAACAAGCTCCTGCTATCGCACCACCGACCAGAACGAATGATCAAATTTTTCCATTAAGCAAATGGGTGCCCATCGGCAAGAGTAACTGCGTACTCGATGTACAGAAGTCTTAGAGGAATCCTATCTTCTCGATTGTTGTGGCCTTACTGAAAAACACCAATTTCTACAGGGCCTTCACGGCATCCTCTACGATTCCTGCTATCTACATTCAGCTGTTTTGGGACACCATGTGTTTTAACTCATCTATTGGGTTGTACAGCTGTCAGTTGGATAAGCAATGGTTCAATCTTCACAAAGATCTTCTCAGAGATGTACTTGATATCACTTCAACCAATAATAATAACCCTTTTGTGGCTCCACCTTCGAGTGATACAGTCATCGAATATGTCAATACTCTGGGATACCCCTGTACGCTCAAGAACGTGTCTGCTATGTCTGTTAATGATCTTTATCAACCATGGAGAGCCGTCTTATCCATGATCAACATGTGCCTTATAGGTAAAACTGCTAGATATGACAGGCCAAGACATCCTGTGCTTTAGATCCTTTGGGGTATCATTCATCGCTTCAACATTAACTATGCTGAAAGGATTTGGGAAGAGTTTGTTCAATCCATACAAACCTTTCTCACTGATAGGAAGAATCTAATTACGGCTTTACGCGGAAAGAAGAAGACCGCTCATCTGCTTATCCCAAGCGTTAGGTTCACCAAACTAATCATCCATCACTTAAAAACCAAGCACAACATACATCCAAGAACCAGTTCGCCTCTTCACTACTCACATGATGAAAATGTTCTGAACACCCTCAGGTTTGTTGGAAAGGGTGGTAGGGAAATATTTGGTATGCCGATACCTGATGCTCTTCTCACTGGTGATATTAAAGGAGCACCCTACTACGATGAATACCTGGAGCATGTTGCCAAGTATCAACAACATCTGGATGCAGAACATGGCATGGAAGATGAAGGAGGAGCAACTAAGTCTACTAAAGCTACCAAGGTTACTAAACCTAAGGCAACGAAGGTCACAAAACCCGCTGGTGACAAGGCTCCCAAGCCCACTTCCTCTCAACCACCCAAACCAACACCGGCACAAACTGAACCCTCTAAGAAAGACCAAGGTAAAAAGCGTAAACTGGTTAAGGAGACATCTGATGCACCATCCCCTACCAAATGAGCTAAAGCGGGTAAGATGACTAAGAAATGCATGTCAAAGAGCTCTCTACAGTTGGTTAATGAGTTTGTTGATGAAGGTGTTCCAGAAAAGGAACTTGCCTATGATGATGAAGAGGCAGACCTTTAACAAGCTCTGGAGCTAAGCCTAAAGGATCACGGGGAATGAACTCAGGGACTGGCTCGTCTGGTGGTAATTAGGGAAACTAACTCTGGGAGAATTCAACTGCTGCCAGATGTACAAGGAAAAGGAAAAGAGAAAGTCGTTGATGAACAAGCTTCTCATGATCTACTCACCCTTTACACTCCAAAGCAGAAGAGCCCTACAGATCAATTTATCTTTCAGAGGCACACTTCTATGCCTACTGAATCCTCTAGGCATGCTGAATCTCCTTCCTTAGATGCGGAACTAGCTCTGACTGATAGTGAAATGAAATCTGATGAGGAAGCGCCTGAGATCCATGCTGGAGATCAAGATGAAGGCCAGGCTGGACCAAACCCTGGTGAACAAGATGAAGGCCAGGCTAGACCAAACCCTGTTGAACAAGATGAAGGCTAGGCTGGATCAAACCCTGGTGATGCTGCAGAGTCTCAACCTCAATCAAGTCATGTGGTTCAGGCTGGACCAAACCTTGAACACATGGACTTAGAGATAACTGATGCTTCAAAACTACATAACCCTAAGCAAATGGATGAAGAGTTCACCACAACTGCATACCCAAATGTTCAGGAGAACCTCAAACTTCCTACTGAAGATCAAGTGGTTCTTAAAGAACCTACAAGCTCCACTGGAAGCATGTCTTATCTACAAATTATTGACAAGGAACTCAGCTTGACCAATCAGTTCCTTGTGGAGAAGTCATAGGAAGACGAACCTGAGAAAACCAATACTGAATCAGAGGTTCAGTCAATGGTCACGGTTCCCATTCATCAAGACACCTCTTCAGTTCCTCCAATGACCACTCTGGTTATTGATCTCACTATGTCACACCCAGTCTCCACAACGATTCATGCACCACTCCCAACATCAACAGCAACCACAACAACATCTCTTCCACCACCACCACCTCAACCACAACAAAGCACCACAGATCCGATTATAGTATGTCACATAGGTGAGCTTGAACAACATATGGCGGATTTAGTTCAAAGCAACTTAGCCTTAGAGGAAAGGTTGGACAAACATGGGTCCCGACTGTACAAATTGGAAAATCTTAATATTCCACAGCAAGTGAGCAAAGCAGTTGATGAGATTGTTACAGATGTTGTTGATTAGGCAATGCAAGCTCCACTTCGAGCTTGATTCAGTGATCTGCCTGCCGTGGATATGAAGGAAATTCTCCAACAAAGAATGTTTGAAGATAAATCCTATGAGGCTCATGAAGATCACAAGGATTTGTTTGACATGCGGCAAAAGTTATTGGAGCATGATTACTCAAATCAACTCCTAGCAGATCTGGACGCAAAAGTCATTGGAGCATGACACGCTGCAAAAGTCATTGGAGCATGACAAGCTGCAAAAGTCATTGGAGCATGATTACTCGAATTTGTTTGACACGCTGAAAAGAAAGAGACGTGAGTCACCAAGAACTCCTCCTGGGTCTCCACATTCACAGCCACTTCCTTTACCTCCTCCAGTAAGCGCATCTGGTTCTCTAAGTACTTCAAGAGCATCAAGATCTTCTCAGTTGCCTCTGCCTCCTCCTCCTCTATCTACTAGTACATCAGGATCTGCTTAGCAATAAGGCAGTAAGGCTCTAAGCTCGTCCAAGATAGCGGCCTTCACTCATCAATCCATAGCTTGGACTACATCTGACACTAGATAAGAGTCAACTGGTTTTACGGCTATTCAAGAAACATCTCTTTCAGATGATCTGATGCATGATGATTTTATTCCCGACGAACATGTACATTTATCTGATGATGGACTCTGGGAATGATCACCTACCAAAAGATAATGTGAGAAAAGACTAGTGGAAACCACTTCCTGAAGAAGAAAGACCAGCTACTCTTGAATCTGCTTGGACCATTCCTTCTTCCAATGTGTCAGATGGTAAGAACATCTAGGCTTCTGCATTTGTGTCAACCTATGAAACCCCTGTTGAGAACTCCTTGCTTGCAAAAACTGGAGACATGACTACTTTCATAAACTGGTACTGCCGTAAAGTGAACAAGATTGTGCTTACACAAGCAGATTTCGAAGGGCAGGCTTATGAAGTTGTTAAAGCCTTCTACCTAGACGTCGTTCAATTTCAGTTCCAGATGGAGGAGTGTCACAAGATGCTTACAGATCAGGTTGACTAGACAAATCCAGAAGGAGATCAAGTTAGAGTCAATGTCAACCGACCACTGCCTCTCGATGGTCCTCCAGGTTATGTTACTATTCAAACATAATTCTTCTTCAATAATGACTTAGAGTATTTGAGATATGGAAGCAAGGGAAGCAGTCCTACACTATCAATTTCCAAGATGAAGGCTGCTAGTTATCCTGACTTTGGTCTTGAACAGTGCCAGAACAAATGTGGATTGATGATGTATGTACCTATGACATAAGTGCAAAATATGGCATCTCTCACTGGTGGTTTAATCGACAGAAGTTCTATATTGACATAAATGATTCTCTGTCGCATCGAAAAGAAGTCAGAACACACATGCGGATTCAAAGTGTTGTCAGAATCAAAGCATAATCAAGATACGGGTTTGACTACTTGATCGAAATTGTCCTCCGAAGAGCTGATTTCCAAGAACATACGATTGCTAAAAAAGATTTCAAGAACCTATATCCTAGTGACTTTGAAGACCTGAATCTGCTCCTTCTGCAAGGTCATCTCGATCATCTTCCTGGTTCAGACAAACAGATGCTATCTACTGCTGTCAAGCTATGGACCTGAAACTTAGTGATTTAACAGCGGGTTGAAGATTTTCAACTTGGCATTGAAAGCTACCAGACACAGTTAAACCTCACTAAACTAGGATGGGATGCTAAAGGCTACGAGTTCAAGCATGATTATACCATCATTGAGTCTCCTCGAGCAGTAGTATTCCCGGTCAACAACAATGAATGAAAGATCATGCAGTTTAACGAAATATACAAGTTCAGTAATGGCACGTTGACATGTATTCTGGAAGCACTGGCTTACAGAGTCAAGGAATTCAAGATCAAGCGACTTAATCCGGGTATGAATACGCAATTCTGGACTCAAAAGGACGTAACAAGGAGCAATGAGTTCATAGCGGCTATTGAAAGGCGACTGAAGACGAGAAGGATCTACTAGAACTTGGAATGCTTTGTTGGTGGACGTGTTCGTGATATTGACTACAGACTTCTTCAGAGAGCGGAATGATATCGTCATTCCATTTAAAAGGTCAATATCATGTGTATTATATTGTAAACTTTGTATATTATTTAGTTGTGTGGTAATCAGTGTTATGTGTCAGTTTATGAATTTTTCATGAGTTTCTCGTTAAACTCCAAATCATTTATAAAATCATCATAACTGACACTAACAGAATCCCTCATTAATTGAGGGGGGGCATATATAGGTTCCAATATCATCTTGTATTTAATCAGACCACATTTTATCCTAAATTTTTTCTAACATATTTAAATCAATTAAGATCCTAAATCTCAAAGGGTTTGAAATTTTTGATCAGGGGAGAGAATGTGATTTTAATATTAAATCTGATAATAATGTGATCTATTAAGACTCAAGTAGGTACTCCTCCCTCCATGTGCCAAACAATTTCGATTATTGACGCACTTGTTGAGGGGGAGCGTTTCTAAATAATCAAAATAATCAAGGTACAATGGCTTTGATATCTATATCTCAAGTACCTTGATTGATTTTTCAACTAGTTTTATGGAAAAGTAAACTGTACCAAAAGACCGACCATGTACTTACTTTATCGGAGTTATAAGGATGATAAGGCTAGGTACATGTTCCCATGATCCTGCTAGAGCCGAAGGGATCTACCCATGGACAATCCACTAGTTAGTGTAGAATTTCTTAGGTATGATTACAAAAGGAGTAATATGAGAATAAGGGAATAGTGTAGACTGAGATGGAGCTAGTACTGAAACATACCCAACAAGGTACTAGTAATGAAGTCTCGGTAAGCACTGAAGGGGTTGAAGAATGAAAACGAAATGTTAAAGTTAAGATAATAGGGTGAAAGAAAGCAGCCCTCCTTTTAACATTAGGCAGAAACCGGGTCCACTTACCATATGCTGTCAGAATCACATGGTTGATTGCTGACATTGAAGACAAGTATCATGGACCCAGTTATACGCTGCACAACCATCCCTAGCCACTTAAGATCCCTCAAAGGATTCTTGTTTCATTTCTCATGGAGATCAATACATTTCTATTATCTCTTTCACTCCGAGTTAGACGATATTGAAAAGGTGGCAGTCTGCTCCAGCCTCTGACTACAAAAAACAAAAGTTGAACTATAGAGTTAGGAGCCATGAGATCATCTATAAATCCTCATTAGGACACTATACAAAAAAACTATAGCTGCTCATCACACACTGTGATAACAAAGTAGGTCTTAGAGTCCTTGCAATATCCTCATGGTTTTGCCAAAATACATCGAGTGATTCGAAAGTTCACCAATGAAGATGGAATCTTCTAAGCAAAATTGCAAAGAAGCTCTTGGTAGGTGACATGTGAGATCCATTATGGATCAAACTTGTGACAAATGGAAAGCAACGATGGTGCGATTCTTTATGAATCAAACTTGTTCCAGGCAGTGAAATAACGAATAGGTTTTGGAAAACCTTTGGATGTGCTCAACAACTGATTTTCAAGCACATTGAATGTGTATATCTTTCAAAACAAATGTGTTTCTGATGACATTTGATTTTATGTTATAAAACCTTCGATGTGTCACAAAACCTCTTTTCTGAGTGACACGCGACTGACCTTCAAATTAATTTCCCATTAATTAGTGGTTTTTTAACTCACTAGTTCACGCACTCCGTGCTTTGTCTACTTTGAGATGCTCCGGTTTAAGAACAGCTAGCGCAGCTGTGAAATCCTGTCAAGGATATTCTTCAGAATTCTACCTGATCACAAGCAGTATTTATACTGATGAACAAATATACTTTCGTTTGTTTATTACTAACATATACTTGCAGGAATTCCTGACGGTAGCAGCTGCTGGCAAGAGACATGTCAATTCACAACCCCATGCTCACACTCAATATTCCTAATCAAATACATCATGATATCTAAAAGACCTACAACACAGCTTCCACAACTTTGAGGTGTGCTATCATGATCCAAAAAAGTGTGAGCATGCCGGTCTGATGGTCACAACATTACATGGAGGCAATAACACAACAAGGATGATTATAAGATTTACTGTGGCTGGTGATCTCAAAGAAAAAGATCACACAAGTTAAAGGAACTAAGTTCAAAGATTACTACATCATGTACAAAGAGATCTATGCATGAAGAATCAAAGATTACGAGTTGAACACATGATCAAGAGTGCTGAGCTTAATTTAGTGTATTCTAGGGTGACCTCCCTTAGGGGGAGATTGTTAGATATTAGAAAAAAACTCGATCACCCCATGTATTTTACCGTTTATTGTAGCTCGTAGTTAAGTGTTTAATGTATAACATTCGGTAATGGGTCGGGTATTAAACCTAACGAGTAAGCCCACTACCAAGGCCTTAAGGCCGGTTTTGTTGTTACTATATAAGCCTCTTGCATGCCATGGAAGAGGTGGGTTAGTCATTTACATAATACAAGTTCATTTTCTCTCTGTAGAAAGTTCTCTCTCACTTTCTCACTCTAAAAATTGGCTAATCTACTAGTCATCTAATTGTGTTATGATTTCTAATATCCTACAAAGACTTTTATGATCAGTGAACATGGTACACTTTGTGCCATATATATAGTGTCTCTAAATCTTAAGAGCGAACACTACTTCTCTTAATTTGAGGTCGTGTGTGGTATAGTTCTCTTCATGAGGCTTGAATTGTCAGGATGCATATGCAATAACTTTTTCTCTTTGCATTACACCGCTCCTAGACCTTTAAGTGATGCATCACAGTAAATGATAAAATCATTGTTTCCTTCTGGTAATGCTAAGATTAGAGCTTCACAAAGCTTTTGTTTTAGCAGATGGAAAGCTGACTCTTAGTTTTCTCCCAAGATATACTTCTTGTTTTTCTGGGTTAATTCAGTCAAAGGCTTTGCAATCTTCGAAAAACCTTTGATAAATCTTCAATAGTAGCCGATGAGTCCTAAGAATTGGCATACTTTTATGGGTGTAGTAGGAGATACCTAATTCTTAACTGCTTCAATCTTGGCGGGGTTAACGTAAATTCCTTGGCTGTCAATCACGTGCCCAAGAAATTGCACGATAATGATCCAGAAATCACATTTGGAGAACTTGGCATATAATTTCTCTTTTTTGATTAATTCCAAGATTATTCTTAGGTGATCTGCGTGTTCTTCTTTGTTAAGGGAGTAGATAAGAATATCATCGATAAATACTATCACAAATTTATCCAAGTATGGTTTACACATACAGTTCATGAGGTCCATGAACATAGCAGGCATGTTAGATAAACCAAATGGCATTACTTGGAATTTATAGTGTCTGTACCACGTTCTGAAAGCAGTCTTGGGAATATCTCCATCGCTGACTCTCAATTGGTGATAGTCTGATCTCAAGTCAATTTTTGAGTAAACACTCCAACCTTGAAGCCGGTCGAATAAATCATCGATCCTGGGTAATGGGTAACGATTCTTTATGGTAAGTTTATTCAACTCCCGGTAATCGATACACATTTTGAAAGATCCGTCTTTCTTTTAAACAAATAAGACAGGAGCTCCCTAGAGCGAAGTACTTGGTCAAATAAAACCTCGGTCTGCTAACTCTTGTAGTTGGTTTGATAGTTCCTGCATTTCTAAAGGAGCTAATCTGTAAGGTACTCGGGCTACTGGTGCCGCTTCTAGACTTAAATCTATTTGAAATTCTACTTGGCGAACTAGAGGAAGGCCGGGTAGATCTTTAGGAAAAACTTCCGGAAATTCTCTGACTACCGGTATATCTTCTAGTTGTTTTTCGTCTGACTTCTTCTCCATTACTTGGGCTACGAAAACTTGATATCCCCTGGATATATATCTTTTGGTTTAAATACAGGACATGAGGTTTAGTCGGGTTTTACTTCGATTACCTCGTATGATCAAAGTTTCACCGTCGATGGGGATGTGGACGACTTTCTCGTCACAAATAATTCGAGCATGATACTTGGATAACCAATCCATACCAATGACGACATCGAAACTACCGAGTTTAATCGGCATAAGATCAATTTTGAAAGGCTGATTTAGCAAAATCTAAGTGCAACCCTGGATAACGGTATTAGTGCCTACTAGGTTTCCATCGGCCATTTCAATGTCATAGGTGGTATCTAGTGTAATTGGTGAGATATTAAGCATAGAAGCAAGAGATATGGATACGAAACTTTTATCGGCTCCTGAATTAAATAATACTCTAGCTAGATGTTGGTTTAGAAAGAACGTACCCGTGACTATGTTTGGATCTTGGTGAGCGTTCTTATCCCTCAGAAAGTATGCTCTTCCATGGGCATTGTTGTTTGCTCTTGGGCATTGACTTTTGTAGTACCCTTTCTCTCTGCAAGCATGACAAGTTATGAATATATGGTTTGAAGGTTGCTTCAAGTGGCTGGCCCTTTGTTTCTGCAGTTCCTGGTAAGATGACCCACCTTGTTGAAAGTCTGACACTTAATAGTGCAAGGTCCTGTGTGATGCAGGGTGCATCTTTTACATAAAGGAAGGTTTCCAGCATACCTACTGTTCTCAGTTGGGGTGGCAGCATAAGCCTTGACAGTTTCTTGCCTTCTATTCTGTTGTTGTTGGTGATCATTGTTGCGGTTGTTATTGTTGTTGTTGCGGTTGTTTTAGTAGTTGTTGTTGTTGGTGAAGATTCTTCTATCATCAAACTTTTGTTTGTGATCATTGGTTCCTTGCACAAAATTGTTCTTTGTTACTTGATCCATTAACCTCTGGGTTATGGTAATAGCTTCCTCCAAAGTTTGAGGCTTTAAAGCGGTAACGTTTCCTTCAATACTTCTGGGTAATCCCCCGATGAAGATTTCCATAAGTTTCTCAGAATTTGGTACCATAGTTGGACATAAGATTGCCAACTCCTAAAATCTTCTAATGTAAGTCTTGAGGTCATTCTCTTTTATAGTCAGATTGTAAAATCATCTTCCAATTTTCTTGATCTCAGTTCGGGGACAATACATCTTTATTAAGAGCTTTTTAAATTCAAGACCAGGTAATCTTGTAAGCTTCCTCTATTCCAATAGTGGATGCGAATGAATTCCACCAGGATAAATCTTCTTCGGTAGAGTACCAGTAGCAAATTTCACTTTTGCAGTCCTCCGGTACAGTTTACTACTAGAAATACTGATTCAGGTTTTCGTATAAACCAGCGGAGAGCCAACATCGCCTTTCGTATCCTTAGAAATTGAAAGGTTGCAGCTCACCAACTCTTGTATCTACATTCTTCTTGCTATAGGAGTTTCTCTTTGTCCGATGGTATTACCTATTGGTATTAATCAGTATTTGCCATGGTAGACATGCTGTGTGCTTCCAGAGCTTCACAACACTATCACAACTAGTATCCTGATGTCCGCTTGAGTCAATGGTTGGTGCTGTGCAGAAATTGATGTCCTCTTGGGAGCCATCCTAATCACATTTACAAGACAAAAAACACAAAATAAGAATATATCATTGTATGGGATTCTTATTTGGTATCAAATTCTAACTATACCATTGCAGGATATAACAAAAAAATTATAGAATGGACAACACACAAAGCATCTAACTCATTAGGGTTTCTTGGGGGCTGGTTAACTTTCGCAGTGGTTTATCAATATCGTTCGAGGCCACCTAGATACCTCAACGAAAGGATAGGTCTGGTGGTGGTGTAGGTGAAATCGTATGCTCAATAACGTTGATCATTATTCATGATATCCACGATAACTGGGTACAAAGGTTTTAGAAAACCCGGGTGATAAAGAGCGCCATAATATCCCTAGAACATAAAGATACGGATACATAAAAACCTAAAACAGGGTATAGGATAGACAACCATGACATAACATAATCGGTAACCATAAAACAGAGCGAGGTATAATGGAATCAAAACTTCAATTATGTCATAAACAACTTTTCCACATATTTTACATAAAATATAATTTGACTAAGTGTCGTTTATTTATGCCACACATCCAGTGTTGGATTCTAACAAAACTAAAAATGAAAGGGATCTAGTCTAGTAGTCTGGTGGTCCTCCCTTGTGGTTCTTGAGCTCATGGATCATGACCAGAAGACTCTTCATATCTGATCAGTGGCGAACCTGTATATCCTCGAAGAGTATCTCTAGAGTAGAAGTCCTGATGCAAGCAAGAAAAATCTCATCCTCATGCCTTATTTGCTCTCTCTAAAATCCAGAAATCTGGGTATGGGCTTCTTGAAGTTCGGTTTCTAGTTGGTCAAAATCTCGCTGTATGATTACTCGACTATTACCAAGACCTTCTATCTTATTTTCCATGTACTTAATGCGCTCATGAGGGAGCTCATCTAAGTGATTCAAAATAGTCTTGATCTATTCCTCGTGACGCTCCAGATGCGTCTTATAAGAACTCTCTCCAATCTCAAATACATAAGGTGGGGCAGAAAAATTAGTTGAGGAGGATGATAGGAAACGGGCTCGTTTCTGAGGTGGCAAAATCTCTTCAGGAAGAAAGAAATCTTAGGGATCAAATAGTGGTGATGGTGGTAACACTAAAGATGAAGGCAAAACAGTTGGTGGAGCAATAGGAGCTCATGGTGGTGTAATAGGTGATTCATCATTAGTAGCATTATATGCTTGCATGACCTTTATATATGGATCATTGTAGAAAGGTAAGATGGCTAGCGAGGCCAAACGATCCTTAGATAAATCCTCTGAAGGATTAGAAGAAGTGTTTCTCGGTGAGGCTGGGGAATAATCTGGTGAAGCCGGGGTATAGTCAGGAGTATTCGTAGAGGAAAAAGCATCCTCAACATTAAAATTAGATAGGACGATAATAGGGTGGGTGGATGTAGACATAATTCTGTAACAACCCAGTGGTAAATAACATAAGTTATTTATATATAATTAATAGTTATGTATCTTTACATACTATTTAGGAAATGTAGTAGCACGGAGGACTTTCTTGGATGAAAAAAGGTTATAGTTTAGGTTTTAACCTTGTTCTCTATAACCGAGGCTCTGATACCAATCTGTAACACCCCCTTATTTGACATATAGCAGAGGAAATTAATTTGGGGTATTACTTCATGAATCGACAGACATAATCATAGAAAACGACTCAAAAGAGATGTTTTGGAAATTTTAGTTATCATTCAATATTATTTCAGAGTTTTACAAAAGGAGGTCCTAAAATACATATGAAAACATAGAGTTTGAACGATAACAAGTTAGGACGTCCTCAAGTCCAATGCCACTCCGTGCCATAGGTTGCTAAATTACCTGAGATAAACATGCTAAAAAGGTCAACACAAAGGTTGAGTGAAATTCACAGGTTTAAAATGTAATAGTTGAATACAAGTCATCATAAGTGGTAATAATTGTACAATTACAATTATCATGTAAAATAGTATTATTTCCCTAAGCTCATAACACCAACACATTAACATGGAAATCACCTCAATGACATTATTAAGGAACAAATGTCCTCTTGGAAAGGTAACTTGGCAGTAAAGGTAAACTTAGGCAATAATATATCAAGATAGCATACAGTTGGAAAATACTTGTATTCATGGTTTATAGCATGTATTCCCCCACGAGGTTTAGAAAACATGTAAAGGTGGGACTATGAACTTACCTTGATAAAGTAATTTGATTAATGTCAAAAGTGACTCAAATGGAAGTAAACAGATTCGTCATGCAACCTGAGGTAATATGTCAAGTCTTAGTTTGATTGTTTATATTTCAAAACTTTATTTCATAAAGTTTAACGTAAATGATTTTGGTTTATTAGTTTGTGAAATCACCGTATCACTATTCGGGCTATCATAATCCAGAGGTCATGTAGTAAACGTTTGAGGAGCTATGATACTTTAAATCGTAAATCCAGCAACTTGTCAAAACGTCTACCCAAATGAAATCCCCTCACATGAAATTCCCTAGTAACATGATACGTTATAGTTTAAAAGATAAGATTTTATCTTTTTAAGTTTCTTTAAAAGCCAGTGGATGATAAATTATGTTAAATATATAACATAATTGATTTATAATGTTTCGATCGATGATTGATAACGATAAATGTGTCGGTTTTAAATAAAATCGAGTCTTATAATGTTTATATATATTTTTATAATTAATATAAAAATATTACATTTTATACCCTTGAGAATACAAAAATGACAATATATTCCCTTGGTATATATATATTTACAAATTTAATCCTTTATATATAACTTTATATAAATTTAACCCTTAATTTCAAAAGTTAGCAAAATAGGCCCTTGGGGTTTTAAGTTTAGGATAATTACATTTTTAGCCCCTCTAGTTTATAAGTTTTAGAAATTTACAATATATACCCCTTTGCATGAAACCATTTGCGAATTAAGTCCAAAATTCATAAACTTGTTATTTTTGAAATCCGATTTCAATTTGCAGCTTATAGCTTATTAGTATAAGCTAAAATAAGTTGCTTTTACGAGCTTGTAGCTTATGAAATGAGCTTGTGAGCTAGAAATCTCAAAATGGGTTCGTTTGGTTTAGAAAAACCACACCGTGTAGGTTTGTGGTTCATGGCTTAAACAAGTAGTTTATATATGATCCATAAGAGTTTATTAAAGATCTATAACACATTAGGAACTTATAAAACAGATTGAAGACTTACAAAAGCTTAAATGGGTCAAAATGGGTTGTTTTGGGTTCGAACACTTGGATATGATTTCAAGACCTTTCTTCTTTAACCTTGGCTTTATTCTTAGCTTAGACTTCCTTCTTAATCCTCATAGGACATGGCTAGAACCTATTTTGAGTATAGTTTTGAGTTTAAATGGTGAGATGTGAGGGTGTGTTTGTCTCGGCTATTTATAGGGTTCAAAAGGCTTGGTGCCTAAGGGTTTTGAGTGGAGTAGTGGTCAAGGGATGCTAGGGGTGACTAAGATAAGCTAGTAGTGAGTATTAGAAGCTAGGTAAGTAGCCAAAAGAGGTGTAAGGTAGTAGGAGAGGGCTCGGCATACCAAGGTGGTGATGAGGTAACTTGGAGGGCAAAGGGGAAAGTAGGTCACATGGTGGTGATTTATGGAGGTGCTTGAGATGCTTGGTGGTGATGTAGTGGTAAAGTCATGGTGGAGTTAGGGTGGTTGCTTGGTTAGTTTAGTCTTAAAACTAGCTAGGGTTGGTTAGGGTTTCATCTAGGGTTAAGGTTAGGATTAGGGTTTAGTGATGAGCTAGGGTTTAGGATTAGAGGGAAATTAGTGTTTAAATGTTGTGCATGAAAAGCTTGTAAGTTGTGTTTAAGAGGTGGTACGAAATGCCTTAGAAAAATAGAGGGAAAATGCATGTTTTGAATATCATGCATAATCAGCTTGTACTTTGAGCTTAAAGAAGTCATACCATAGTTTTGGAGGGAAAAGATATTTGAATTTCATGTATTGATAACTTGTACACATGCCTTATTATCTTGTACATTTGGTTTATATGAAAACATTACATGAAATTGGGGTTTTGATATAAACGTTAAAGTATAATGTTCGTTTCATAATAAACGTTATGAATGGTACGTTAAATAGATAACGTATGGTAAAAATGGAGTTTAAAACATATTGCTTGACATATTATAACGTTTACTTAATATAAACGTTTATGAAATTGGCATTGGTGGTTGCGTGAGCACATTTACTTTGGTAATGTAAGTTACGTTACATTATGGATGGAATAAAGCAAAAAAATATTCTTGTGAAAATGGTTGCATCTAATTTAATAGATGGCAGTCATACTAAGGAAAATTGCATCTAATTTAATAGATGGATAATTACATAGAGGAAAGTTGTGGGTTGTTATAGATTATTCAATATGGGAAACTAGATGTTGTTAGTCGATGGAGTGATAAGGTGGTCTAAATTAAAGGTCCATATCGTGTATAAGGTGCCGTCAGTACGTTTCGATGGTGAGCGAGGTTGTCATTTGTTTTTGGCACACGTGACGAAAAACAAGTCGAAGGAGAAATGAATGGAAGACGTGCCTGTAATTCGTGATTTTCTTGAGGTGTTTCCTGAGGAGTTGCCAGGACTACCATCATCGAGGCAAGTATAATTTCAAATTGATCTAATACCAGGGGCACACTGCCAACCTGTTCCATGTGCATCCGTATAGATTGGACTCCGTCTGAGATTGAAGACGTTGTCAGTACAACTGAAAGAGTGCTGAGAAAGGATTTATTCGTTCGAGTTCATCATACCGTGAGGGCTTATGATTAGCACAGTTTTGTTTGTAAAGAAGAAGGTTGGGATCATCTTTGTAGAATGTGTATAGATGATCGCGAGTTGAAAACAAAGTTGACTGTCCAAGGAATCGTTATCCTCTTATTGAGAATCGATGAATTTATTGACCAAAACGTGCAAGGTTTTTTTAGCGTGTATTCTAAGATCGATCTGCGTTGAGGATATCACCAGTTACGCATTAAGAAGATGACTTATCATACTGCCTTTAGTACACGGTTGTTTTGGTCTCTTTGAGTTCCATGTGATTTGCCGTTTAGATTGGTAACATATTGCCGAACTGAAGCTGTGTTTATGGTATCTGATGAACTGGTATGCCAATGCCATATCTTGATAAGTTTGTCATAGTGTTCATCGATGATATTTTGGTTTATTCCAAGGACAAAGAAGAGCATGGGAAGCATTTGAAGATTATTTTGGAACTGCATACGAAAGAGAGATTGTACGCTAAGTTTTTCCAAAAGGTGATTTTTTTGGCTAGATTCGGTACAATTTTTGGGTCATGTGATTGATCGTAGTGGTGTTCATGTTGATCCTGCCAAGATCCAAGCCATTAAGAGTTGGGCTGCAGCGACGACGCCAACGAAGGTGGGGCAAGTTCTTGGATTGGCTGGGTATTATAGGAGGTTTATTGAAGGTTTTTTTTTGATATATAAGCCACTGACTAAGTTGACTTAGAAAAATAAGAAATACGAGTGGGGAAAAGAAGAAGAAGAAGCTTTTCAGACATTGAAGCATAAGTTATGTAGTGTACCGATCTTAGCATTGCCCGAAGGAATGGAAGATTTCGTGGTGTATTGTGACGCATCTCTTAAAGGTTATGGAGCCATGTTGATGCAAAGAGAGAAGGTGATAGTGTATGCTTCTAGACAATTAAAGGTCCATGAAGAGAATTACATAACTCGCAATTTGGAATTAGGAGTCGTTGTTTTCGCTCTTAGGTTATGGAGACATTATTTGTATGGAACAAAGTGTATGGTTTTCACCAATCATAAGAGCTTACAGTATATTTTGAATCAGAAAGAGTTGAACTTGAGACAACGGAGATAGATTGAGTTATTGAGTGATTATGATTGTGAAATTCGGTATCATCCTGGAAAAGCGAATGTTGTGGCTGACGCCTTAAGTCAAAAGGAAAGGATTAAGCCATTGCGTGTTCGAGCTTTAATGATGACTATTATGATCTACCTAAGCAAATTCATGAAGCTCAGGAGGAAGCAATGAAGAAGAAGTATGTAAGGAAGGAAAATTTAGGGAGATTGATTAAGCCGATATTCGAATTTCGCCCTGATGGAACATGTTGTTTTAGGAATCGTGCTTGGTTGCCGCGATTCAGTGGATTAAGGGAATTGGTTATGCATGAGTCGCATAAGTCCAAGTATTCTATCCATCCAGGATCAGACAAGATGTATCCAGATTTGAAGTTGTTGTAATGGTGGCCGTATATGAAAGCTGATATCGCCACGTATGTTAGTAAGTGTCTGACTTGTGCGAAGGTTAAAGCCGAGCATCAGAAACTATCTGGATTGCTGCAATAACAGGAGATTCCAGTGTGGAAGTGGGAAATGATTACTATAGATTTTGTAAGTGGATTGCCAAGAACGCCAAGTGGGTATGATATGATTTGGGTTATTGTCGATCAACTGACCAAATTAGCTCATTTCTTGCCAATGAAGAAAACAGATAGTATGGAGAAACTTACGCCACTTTACTTGAAATAAATTATGTGTAGGCATGGTGTACCTATTTCGATCATTTTGGATCGAGATAGCCATTTTACGTCAAATTTCTAGAGATCACTTTAGGAAGCGTTGGGGACAAATTTGGATATGAGTATCACTTACCACCCTCAAACGGATGGTCAAAGTAAGGGGATTATACAAACGCTGGAAGATATGTTGCGTGCCTATGTAATTGACTTTAGAAGTAGTTGGGATCGCCATTTGCCATTGGTCGAGCTCTCATATAACAATAGCTATCAAGCATGTATTAAGGCTGCACCATATGAAGCTTTGTACGGAAGAAAATGTAGATCACCTGTGTGCTGGAGTGAGGTTGGGGATAGCCAACTCACCGGTCCAGAATTGATATGTGATACGACCGATAAGATCATCCAGATTAAGAACCATTTGTTAGCTGCCCGTAATCGCCAGAAGAGTTATGTAAATAAGAGAGCTAAGTCGTTAGAATTTGAAGTTGGTGATATGGTACTTCTCAAGGTATCATCATGGAAGGGCGCTGTGCGTTTTGGAAAGCGCAGAAAGCTAAGTCCACGTTACATTGGGCCATTGAAGATTCTAGCTAGAGTTGGTCATGTAGCTTACACGTTGGAGTTGCCTGAAGAATTGAAAGGAATTCATAGTACATTTCATGTTTTGAATCTTAAGAAGTGTTTAGCGGAAGGCGATGTTGTTGTTTCGATAGATGAGATCCAACTTAATGATAAGTTGCATATGATTGAAGAGCTAGTGGAAGTTGTTGATAGAGAAGTTATGTGACTTAAGCAAAGTCGGATACCTATTGTTAAAGTTCGTTGGAATTCGCAAAGAGGTCCATAATTTACTTGGGAATGTGAGGATCAGATTAAGAAAAAGTACCCTCATCTATTTACAAGTAAGGACGAAGCAAGGAAAGTGGATAAGTAGAGCTGAGCACTGGGATGGCACTCCCTACAGGAGGGGAGAATGTAACAACCTGAGTCTCAGGTCAACGTCTATCCCTAAGATAATTATTTTAGTTATGTAAATAGTTATAGTCGTTTATACTATATAAGGTTTGAGGAAATTTCCTTTGATAAGGTGATTTCAATCCGTGGTTGAGTTTCTATTTGTTTTTAGCGTCTAAGAAAGTCAGAAAAATTCATATTTGTTGCTCCGAGAGCGTGATTATGTTATTTTTGTATTTTACAACGTTTCCCCGAGTTTTTGTAAAAACCGTGTTTAAGAGTCGTGTTTTACGTGGTTTAACGATTATTAAACGTTTTAAAGTAAAATTAGTGGGACGGATTTCAAATATTTATTAAAGTAGTGTGACCCGAGTTTATGGCCGATTTTATTTATAAAAGATACCATTTTTTACTAGTTTTAAAAGGGCTTGAGAAAGGAAGGGCTAAAATTGCCAATTTGCTAAACTTTATTTCTATAAATAGGCACTAACACTCCCATTATTTTCTTTTAGCAAAATTTGTTTTCTTTCTCCTTGTTCTTCCTCTCCACGACCGGCCATAGCTCCACACACACAATCCATTGATTTTTTTTTGCCATGCAATTAAATCCAAATACACCATATTAATCCTTGTTTAATCCTTTACATTTCCCACTAAGAAAATCCTACATGCACTAAGTTTTCAAGAAGTTGAATTTTTGGTGTGTTCTTGGTAATTTCGAGTATAAGAGGGTGATTAGTATAACTAGATTAGTGTTTTTAGCAAGTTGGTTGATTGAGAAAGTTCGGTTTTGTTTGTTGTTGGGTGTTGCTCAAACTAATTTTAAAAGGAAGGGGAAACCATATTTGATCTTTGTTCCTATCTTTGTGAGTATTTTAATTATGTTTTGTGTTGATTAATAGATGTTAAAACATAATATGTTATTAGCAGATGAATCTATGTGCAAAATTTATTTAAGGTATTTTGATATGAGCAGTAGTTTGAATAGTTTTGGTACATGTTTTTAGGCTAGTTATAGCATGTTGAAATTATTTAGATTATTGATAAAAAATTGATTTGGTAAAACTTTTGTGTTGACTTTAAATTTGACCAGAAAGTTTTGTACTTGGTCATGGCACCATGCTTGAGAAAATTTTGAAATCTATTTGAGCTGTTGATAATGAATAAAGGATGTTCTATAATTCCGTTTTGATATAGTGGCCTGAAACCTTGAAAAATGAAACGTTTTACGGCGAGTCAAGTTTGGGTATTGTGGGGTAAAAAGTCAACTGCGAACTTTGACTTTGAAAGTCAAACTTGTGTAAACTTTTGAATAAAGTCTATTATAAGCAAAGGGTTAGTAATGTTAGTTAATTGATAACAATATGAAGTTCGGATTATATTATCCTTACTTTCGGCAAACTTTCTAAAAATGGAAACTTTATGGAAAATGTTGTAATATGGTTAAGTGCGTCAAGGTGAATTGTTTTGCGTCGCACTTGGAGATTTTAGTATATGATTGTATATACGTAATAGTGATAAGTATATGTATATTTAAGTATGCATTATATGAAATATTATACTTTTAGTCACGTACCGCCATATATGTATTATATAGGTCGCGGTTAAGACGTAAAGCAAGTTACGTTTGTTGAGTTGATTGATTTGGATCTTTTGCTTAAGGTGAGTTCATAGCCTCGCATTTAATTCTTTTAATTGTTTTAAAAACCTGCGAGGGGGATACATGTTTGTTTTATAAATTGAACATATATTATTTTATGGTATGTTGGACCCGATAATGAGATTGTTTCCGCATAAGTAGCTATTGTCGAAGTCCCTTATTTCATGAACCGTTAATTTCCTTGTGAGGTGAACGCTAATGCATTAAATAGATCTATTGGGTTTGATAACCCTGTCCGGGGTCTGAATCCGTTGGTGACCACCCTGTCAAACGGACATTTTGTATTTAGAAAATAGTAGGTATATGACAATAATACCTTGTTTTGGGGCACTTAAACATATGAAATGCCATATGTACTGTTAACGTTCGATGTCATGAGCTTATTGCGTGAAATAAAATAAGTTGCTATACATTGCATTTGTTGCTTTGTTTTCCCGAGAACTAATTATGTGTTCAAAGATTATTGATTATTAATTTAAAGATTGTTGCTTATTAATTACTTTAAACTCTATAAATTTCACTCAACTTTGTTGTTGACGTTTTAGACATGTATTATCCCAGGTAACCAAGGATGAAGGCAACGATGGCGTGGAGGTGTCGTGCGTGTGATAGATTTTATGGAAAGACTACATGTGTGTTCCGGTCTTTCAAAAACAATGTCTTAAGTTGTGTTAAAAACAATGTCTTTTAATTGAAACAATTGTCTTTTAATGGTTGTAATAGACGGTGGTTGCGATTCTGTGGGGACCTAAACGCATTTTAACTCTGAATAATTATGGAACACATGTTTGTTAGACGTCTCATTTGGGTCGTTTTCTATTATCTTGGTTAATGGTGCTATTTAGTAACGCCCAATTGCTAATTTCCGCTGCGCACTCCAATGTACGTTGGGTGGGGTGTTACAATGATTAACCTTTTTTATTCGTAAAAAAGGTGGAAAATGGATTAAAACTCATTAATAACATGTAAATTTTTATTTTCATGTAAAATGAGTTTATATTTTGTCATCAAAAAAAGGGAGATTGTTAATACAAATAATTTCTAAAAACGTTATTTATATTTTTTGACTCTTCTACGTTTGAAGATGACAAAATGTAAAAACATTCTTTGATAAAAATAAACGTATACACGTTATTAGTCGTAAACTTCTATTTCGACGTAAATCACTTAACGTATGTATAAACAAATCATTAAACATGATTAGTGATCAATGATAATATTTTTTGTCTTAAACATTACATTTTTATAAATGTAATATAACATATTTACGAAAGTAAAAATATACAAAATTCTTATTAATTTAAAAGAAATGTTTTCAAAATTTAAATATGGTTTCCCCCCAAAACAGTTAACTTTGGACCAGAAATTAACTTCCTCACAAAAGGACAAAAATGGGAGCATCTACCTAGGGGCGACCCCCAAATAGGCAGGATGCCCCCCACCCCAGATATATCAGGGACCACCGAGACCGCCTACAAGAGATGTTATTTCTCCTTGCCTATAAATACTACACTATTCCCTGACAGTTGGCAGACCTCTTTGCACATAGTTTTCAGTTTTCTTTCTCTCTCTAAAATCTCTTACCTCTCTCTAAAATCCTTGCTCACTATCTTGATTAATATTGTTTCAAGTGATCCTATCTTCTCATCCTCTTTTTTCCTATTAAGTGCAAGAGAGGAACCTTCTTATTCGCCAAGAAACAAAGTGTTATATAAGATTAGGTGAGTCTTCTTCTAACTTCTTCAAGATTCAACCTCTATTGTATAATTCTTGTGTAGTTGTGTAGATCCGGATAGTGTATAAATCTGGAAGTGTTGATTGTGTGTTGGTTAGTATTTTAGGCCGTAAAATACATTAGTGAAGGTGTAGATTGGTTCTAGCTAAGATTAGAACTTGATATTTACCTTAGTGTCGAAAATAGAGATAAGTGATGTGTAAACGGTTTTCTCCGCCTAAAGGAAGCGTGTTGACATACTGAATATCGAGTCGTGTTAGGATCATAAAAGTATTGATTTTTATACTTTAGGTAGTTTTAACTATTATTAATGTTTTTACATTATTTTATAAGTAAAAAAGTAGTTTGTAATAAGGATAAATATGCTTAGAGTGAAAAATAGCATATTATCCAAAGAATAAGGACTAGATTGCAAATTAGAGATAATAAAAGAAGGGAAGCTAATCCTCCCCTCTCCTATAAATACCCCCTAATCAACATTAGGGGGTTAAGGCTTGTAACACTCACTTTCCCTCCCATTTCTCTTTTTATTATTATAAAATTTGAAAATTATGAAATACTTGCCTTCCTCTCTTAATTCTCTCTATACTCAACCTTTCTACATCGTGTGATTCAAGATAAAACGTGACCTAACAAGTGGTATCATACGCCATTAGAGATTAAGAGTGATCTATTTCGTGATTTGTTGCGGTATCGAGTTTTACGAGATGATATTCGGTGATATTTGGTACTTACGAGTGGTTATTTGAGCTTATTGAGCATTTTCGACGTCTAATATCACGGTTACACTCATTTTCGACAACAATTATGACTAAGACGGGATCATTTTGGTTGATTTGAGCATTTTCGGTATCCTTTCTTGCGTATTATACAATTTCGACGTGGTAATTGGTTGGTATGAAGGGAGTTATCAAAGTTTAGGAATTTTCAGAAGTCATCTTGTTGTTACTTTAATCGAGTTGTAATAGTTATACAAGTTTTTAGTTATATCGAAACTTGTATATTAGGTGTTATTCTCATTTTCGGTATCGTTTATCGAATAGTATTAGTTACACAAGTTTTTGGTTTTATCAAAAATTATGTATTAGGATCAAGTGTCAATTTTGTAGTGTGGCCAAAAGTTGTAATAGATACACAATTTTTTCAGTTATATCAAAAATCGTGTTAGGAAGATCATTTACGATTTCACAAAACACACTTGACAGAATTTCGGTTTTATCGAAATTGTGTCAAAAAGGAAAAAGGAAAAGTTTTGACATCAAAATATGGATTTGTGAATCATAAAGTGCTCACTTATTTCGGGTTTATCGAAATTGTGATCATTTTCGAATTATAAGTGAAAAAACCACATTTTTGGTTTTATCGAATTTGTGATATCCTTTTTCGTATACACTTAAACGGATCAAGTTTCATCAAAATTGACATCATTACAGTTTTATCATGATTGATAAGTTGAATTTTGAGTGAAAAGACTTTCAAAAAGTGTGAATATCGAAAATTAGAAAAATTCCAAAAATTGTCTCTACGTTGTCCGAGAACTGTATTGTCCGAGAAAAGTTCAGAAAGTCAACTATCCAAGAAAATTATTGTCTGAGAAACCAATTGTCTAAGATATTACTTTTACCGGGATCTTTGACACCCTATGTTAGACAGAATCGAATTTTGAGAAATTTCGACAAAGTAGTTATCGAAATCATCCAAGTGCGTATTAGATAAGTTTCTCATTTCCGAAATTACTCATCGAATTTTTTACACGTGTCTTATTGAATTTATTAAATTTAACAAGGAGTCAAATTCGACAAGTTGTGAATTTTCTTTGAGAAGTAGATTATAAATCACAAATAGAACCCTTTTTCGTCTACAAAGATCCAATCTTTGAATCACAAAACATATCGACTTCAACTACACATCAACAATCCATTACTAATGCTGGTTCTGAGACAAGACCTCCAATGCTTAAAAGAGGTAGTTATATGCCAAGGGTAAGTCATTTCAGAAGGTACCTCAATCGAAAGAGAGAAAACAGTAAGTGGCTTAACAAAGCAATCGATGAAGGTCCATATGTGTTCAAAGACTTCACTCCTCTTGATTCTCAAACACCAAGGCCGCAAACAGAAGATGATTTAACATAAGATGATTTGAAACACTATGAAGCTGAGATTGAAGCGAGGAATATTATTTTAATCTCTATCCCAACTGACATTTATAAATCTGTTGATTCTTGTCAAATTGCACAAGCTAAATGGCAAAGAGTTAAACGTCTAATGAAAGGAATAGTACATAATAAAGTTGACAGGGAAACATGCTTTACTAATGAGTTTGATAAATTCGTTGCTAAGCTAGGAAAGGCACTTGTGTCAGTCTACAATCGATTTTGCTCAGCTAATGAATGATCTAACACGAAAAAACATCGAATTTCCAAAAATCACTGTTAACACAAAGTTTCTAAACTGTTTACAACCTGAATGGCTGAAGTGTGTCACTCAAGCTCGTCTTGCAAAAAGATTAACAAAAGATTCTTATGATAATTTCTTTGATTATCTTTACCAATATAAGAAACTAGTTAATGCATCTAGAGCAAAGAAATTGGAAAAGTCTCATGATGCTTTTGCACTGGTGGCACATACGGGTTCTTCATCTAGACCTCCATCAGCTTACTATGTCACACATCCTCCTTCAGTGGTTAATTATGATAATGATTATCAAGGGGATGCATTTCAAAACAATTATGAAGATCCACTTGCTTCTAAAATTATGTTACTCGCTCGAACAATCACTCAACGTTTCTCTAATCCAATAAAAAACCGTCTTTGTACTTCTTCCAACACCATAACCAAGCAACTGTGCAAGCTGACAGAGTAAATATTCAAAGCAGAAATTCTGATAGTGATGGCAGAAATATATGACGTTCATATGTTCAAGAGGAAATCATTGAGGGTAACAATGTTCAGAATGATGCTGGGAACACACAGAGAACTCTTCGAAGTACGTCTTCAGGATATGCTGCAAATGTTTAATGCTATAATTTCAATGAGAAAGGTCATTATGCTCGTAATTGTCCGAAGCCAAAAGTTCAAGATTCAAAGTACTTCATGGAATAGATGTTGCTAGCAAAACAGGATGAAGCAGGAGTAACTCTTACTGATGAACAAAATGACTTTCTTGTTGTTGATGCTACTCGGATGGAAGAAATTGAGGAATTAAGTGAAAATATATGCTTGATGGCCAGAATTCAACCAACAAACATTAATTCTGATGCATGGCTAAGCTATGATTCTGCATTCCTCAGTGAGGTAGTTTAA